>JAPYYV010002802.1:0-27256 GCA_030522625.1 Copidosoma aretas
TAAAACCCGCCTCTAATTCATTAGTACATATAGCTTACTTATTTAAATATTTATTATTACCTTATTTTGAAAATGCTATGACTAGATTAATTATACTTTTCTTTCATTAATTCTCAATATTATTACAACACATTATCAGTACTTTTGCAATGTTACATGGATTTAACAGCACCAGAATTTTTTAAAATCAAACAAAGATGGTCGAAAACGAGCAACTCCTTTGCCTCAGATATAAAGTAACCTTAGACACCGTTTGAGCAAGTTTTTAGCATTGTGAGATGCGTAAAAAGAATCATATATGTCTGTAAACTGTATAAAAAATTAGTTTAAAAAGTTATACAGATTTAACAACTTAAAAATTTTTCGAATGCTGTAGTGCCTCGTATTTTAAATAAAATCTATATTACATGGTGCAATTACTTTCTATCCACGACTTAGGGAGGCTCAACACACCATAAATATAGTCAACAATGTATATAGATATAGTCATAACCATAGCCACATATATAGCACGCGTTTTGCAGACGACACTCTAACCTAATAACCATTACTTTTTCTATTGTATCTATACTTCAGATGGAAATATCTGAATAAAATCCGCAGCAACCTACATCTTTCATATGTGTGATTGAATGAGTGATAGTGAAACTACATGTCTCTAGTTTTTTGTTCATGTAGGAAGTGATTTGAGAGAGTTATGATAAGATTTCCGGTGAAAGAGTGCCGTCTTCATAAGAGGCTATGTATAAGACGCTCACTTGTAACGCGTTTTACTAAAAATTTTCCGGAGCAACCTATGCTGTAATTTTGCACAGAGGTAAAAAACATACTTATAGACCGTGGATTTCAATTATATCCAATTTACAAGTACTTTAATAGGTGTGTTGAGCCTCCTTAATGTAGTAGGCTACTAGTACAGTTTATTAAACACCTATTTTTATACTTGATTTTAATGATGGATTTGAAAATAGAATTTCTTCATCTCTCTGCTGGGAACTACTCATCAGCATAATTTACAATACAAAAAAAATCAATTTCTTTGCTCTCTGAGATCTTACTATTACGTATTCAAACTTAATTGTTTTAACCTTATAAATAATAAAAACAATTAACAAAAAAAAAATATGTATAAGAACTTTTATAACATATGACACTAAAAATTTTTGTTGACCCGCTGTTAGGATGAAAAAAAAATTGGTATTCCTGGATCATTGAAATTCGTCGATGGGTTTTAAGTATAAAGTGATGACACTTACACACTTACACACTTACACACTTACACACACTCGTACGCACGCACACACACACATACACACGCAGACACACCTAGACCAACATTTTTTGTTAATGATCTATTTTCATTTCTTACATTAAAACAAACATGTGTAACGTGTTTCTGCGACAACGTAATGTTAAATCGATAAAAAGCTGCCACTTTTAAAAATTAAAATCGATAATCTTTTAAAAAATGAATATGTGATATTCGACCGATCGGTCCCATCTACTTTCCACCCAGGCTTAATGGGGCATCGTAATTGGTTTTTTTTTATAAGAGACGCTGCCTGGTTTTCTGGATGATATACAATTAGCTTTACAAAGGGATATCATGTATCAGCTTGATAAAGCACTACCACACTTTTCCACTGCCATCAGAGGACACCTGGACTAAGTTTCTACGCATAGGTGGATTGGACGCAACGGTCCGACAACCTGGCCTGCTCGATTCCGACATGTCACCCCATTGGATTTCTTCTAGTGGAGTGCCATCAAGGAGATAGTGTACAAAACTCCGACCAACACTGCTGAAGAATGCCAGTTGCGCATAATCAGAGCCTTCGATACTGTCCAGGAAAAAGGAACGACGCTACGCGCAGTAGACAACGTGATTTGAATCGCAAATTTAATAGTAGACACTGGTGGGGGGTACGTTAAACGATTTCTGTAGATGATTGTTGAATATCATTTGTATGATCCTCGTAGAATAAAGAGTTTTTTCATTGCTAAAAAAGTTTGGTGATATGAAACATTATGTTTAATAATTATATTGTGAAAATTAAAATAATATTCCTTAAACTACAGTAGTCTGCTATTATTATTAAAAGAAATCGCACATATAGTATAAAATTTTATTTTATTTATGTTAAATAGAATTGGTAGACAAAGAACTTATATTTATTGCTATTGTGTATTAGTTTTACTTTTTCGCTTAAACGCTAGAACACAGAAAACACTATGTAGTTATGATAATAGCACAACAGTTTTAAACGTTGTAGTGTGAGCATGAAAAGGGCCCCTAAGCCGCTATAAGCATATCGTCGAAATAAACCATTACTTTGCCACCCAGTGCGCCTGCGTATATCCCATCGATAGTCTACCTGGCAGTGCTGCAGGTTGCTGCTTTGAGAAGTAGAAAATAGAACGCTATTGATATTATCCCACACTACTACAGATGCAGGACCTGTAAATACGACCGGGTCGTATCTTACCTTAAAAAAAGCTGTTGGTACTCCAAAAGTAAAAAACTTACAACTGTGTGAGTCCCTACTGATCTTTTAAGTCTTTTTTTATGAATCATCATTGCATGCACATTATAAAACTTTATTTGCTTAGCATATTGTGATGGAATTCACAAAAACAGATTTTTCAGTATTTCGTAAATTTTCAACAGGTTTAAAGAGGTTATCCTAATAATTTGTGGAATTCTTTCATTACTAAAAATTAGCTTACAAATAAACAAATTTTACTAACACAAAAAACACGATTTCTTGAAATTTTTTCTATAGTTATTTCCGTAGATAATTATTATTTATATAATATATCCTTCTCATATTACACATATTATCAGGATATATCTGATAATAGCTTATTCATGATGACTTATTTTTGGGATGTCTGTTATTAAATAAATTCAAGTTTAAGCTTATTTACCTTTTGTAAACTCTTCATTGTATCCAAAAAAAAAATCCATTGCCTGAAAAAAAAAATTTTTCATTCCTCACATTCCACTAGACACGTTTTGTTTTCCCATTTAAATAGCATAGGATTTTAAGAAAAAATTCGATTTTTTCCATTAAAACCTTCGAACAGTGAAAAATCCAAAAAATCCAATTTTTTTAACGTGCTCATTTTTAGCTGAAAACAATCAATTGATAAAGACCAAGTAATAAATAGGCTAATAGTATCATCAATTCAGCAAAATAGCGGGGAAATCAAATCAAGTATAAATTTTAGTCTTATCGAGATACCGGTAACTACTTACATCATCCAATAAGCCTACATAACACTGTAGTATGTCAAAGGAGGATGGTAAATAGTGTGAATGTAGTATAGTGGGGAGAACCCCCTTTAACAACGTGTTATATTAAAATTATCGGTTGCAGAATCTCTCATTACTAAAGATTTTATTCGCTTATCTTTTAAGATTTTAAAACTGAAATGCTTGGTCAATTAGATATTTTAGAGGAAAGATTAAAACATTTATAATTTTCATAAAAACATCTCTTGACAATCAAGTGATTTATTGAATGTTAGTATCAGGGCGTGGAAAGTTTACATGTGAAGCGTTCAGGGGTACCAAGACCCACAAGTATATGTATCTATTCGCTTCGCGTGCCAACCCCCCCCCCCCCCCCCCCCAAAAAAAATGATATGTGATAACTAAAAAAATTAACTAATTTCATATTCAGGTTTGTGTAATACGAGTATTTGTCTAATACATCAATAGTTATGATATAATAACATATTACGATTATTTTCCAAGCATCTTATTTTAAAATTTTACAGCTCTTGGGTCTGAAACATTCTTATTTGTAATATTGATGGTTAAATATTAAAAAATAGTATGAAAATTAACATAATATGGTTAGTATTTGTGTTATATTTGTTATACTTGTCTAACTCACCTTTTTCTTACATTTTTTCATACAAATAATTCTAACTAAAACTTATTTTGTATTATGTATTTTTTGATAAATGTTGTTTCATTATAAAATGCATACACCATATAACGAAAACATTATATATTAATGATTAATGAATATGAGGTACAATGAAGTTTCTTCTGAATTCATATTTGCATTAATTGTATATTTACTACGAATATGTAACATAAAATTGTGTCATAATTAGAACTATTAGGAGATAAAAAATATACCCTAAGTTATTTCTTGTAGAATGAATATGTACATACTTGTATTAGAATAAAAACCAAAGTACTAGAACTAGCTAACTTCTAAATTGAAAACAAAAAAATTTTTAAGAAAATTAAATTTTTTTAACTCATTTTTGTATATTTAAAATTTGTCGCTAAATAAAATTTGTTCCATCCTTTTTTACGGGACAAAGAAGAAGGTATAAATTTTCAATAAACAAAATTATAATTAACATATTCAACACATAAAAAAATTTATTAATAATCAAAAATTTCTTTCCATACAATATTTTCAATGTTTGATTTTTTCTTAAAATTATGCTGTATAAATATTCTTTCAGGATTTCTTTATCTTGACAATAATACATACAATTGACTATGAGAAAATAGAGGTCTTTTGTAGTAAAAGCCTAATTTATAGAAACTCTGACCCTGTGATTTATTGATAGTCATTGAAAAAGCTAAAACTAATGGAATCTGTTTTCGATACAGTATAAAGGGCAAAGACGAATTATAACCAGTGTTTAAAGTTATCCTTGATATAAATACTTTAATATCTGATTTATCTCCCGTTATTATTTTGGCTTCTGAATTATACTTAAATAATTTTTTAATAAGTTATCTTGTGCCATTGCATGAACCGTCAGCTGTACTCAAATTTCTTATCAACATGACAATTGCATTTACTTCTAATTTTGGATTGTGTGGTGGTGAGATTTCGTGTATGTTATTTAAAGTTTCTATTGGTAAGTTTATATCTATACTATCATCCGTACGATCACTTCGTTTATATTTGGCATAATCTATGCTATATTATGTGTGTTCGATATTTTTAATTAAACTAAGTATTTTGTTATTTAAAACGTACAAAAGCTCGTTATGTGTAGTTAATATTACATTGTTTAGGAATGCATTCATACCATCACCGTAAATTTGATGACAAATGTTATTACGTTTCCATTTTTCAGGAATTTTGAATGATTTCATTGTACCATCTCCGATTTTCAATAATATTGATGAAAACTCTTCATTTACAGAACGCATATAATTTTTTAATTTTAAAACTTTGAATTTTTTCCAAACAGACAATTACTTTATACTTTCAGCAACAATGGACCTTCTACAGTGGTGTTTTATTACTGGAAGTATAGGTTTGAAATCACCACCTAAAATTAATAATTTACCACCAAATCGTAAATTATTTTCACATAAATCTTGTACTGTTTTATCTATAATTTCCAACGCTGTCTTAGAAATCATTGATGCTTCGTCCCAAATTATAGCGTCTGTCTTTTAACCTTTCATAAAAAAATATGTATCTTAAAGTGGACATTTTTAACGTATTTAAAACGTTGTTACGATGTTTATACAACTGTTACACAAAACGTATTAACGTTGGAAACAAAGCGGTAATACAACGTTTTTAAACGTAGGGGTAAATTATATAGAGTTTAATGTTGTGAAGAATATACGTTGACGAGATAAAATAAAAGAGAATAATCTAAAACGCTTATACCAAAAAGTTAAAGCTCTGATTTATATAATAATACGCTAAAAAAGTTCTAAAAAGTACTTGATTGAAAAACTCCTTCCAAAAGCATAAAGTCAACAGTCACAAAATAAGAATAACACTATTATTTAGTAGGCCTCCTCAACTTGCCGGAGGGGGGGCCGGAGGGGGGCTACTCAGAATATTGAGGGAGGGCAAGGAAGGCAAGGGGGGGTTATATAATGTAAGATCCACTATACAATATAAGATACTAAAAATCAACTTTGGAAAACATGAAGTCAACAGTCAAAAAATTATAATAACATTATTATTTGATAGGTCTCCTGGACTTGCCCGAGGGGGAACCAGAGAAGGGACCGGAGAAGAGCTACTAAAAAAATTAAAGGGGGCAAGGGGGGTTAGAAGGGGTTAGGGCGAGCGATCGGGGCTGCTATTTTGTAGGATATTTTTTATCAGAAGAAATTAACGGATAAATATTAAGAATTCTACATTATTTTGAGATAAGGCTAAAAAATATTAAGGGGGGGCGAGGGGTGGTCGGTGATTAAATCCGGTCAATACAACTATATCATATAAGATACACATATATCTTACTATAATATATAGTTGTAAGGTATTAGGGTAAGTACGGGCTCCCTTTGCCTCCACCCACTACCCCTCGCTTCCCCTCGGCTCCCCCTCACTAGCTCCCCCTCAAAATAAGGTAAAATTCGTTTTTTTTACTGTGAAATATGAACTCATATAATTTGAGCAAGCTCCCCCCCGCTCCGCCCCGCTCTCTTTTGCTACCCCTCAGTTCCCTACCAGACTCCCCCTCACCTCCCCCCCAGCTCTCCGGCAAACATGTTTTTCCTTTCGTGATAAATTTTGACAACACTATTACTTTCTTATAAGTATAAAAATACCTGTATGAAAAACCAACTCCTATAATAATTGATTATGTAGCAATTAATAATAATAATAAATAGAATAACGATATGCATAATCGTTCACCAAAAATTTAATTTCCTCCCTATTAAAGCCGTGAAAAGAATCCTACATATTGAAACGAAAATTATTACTTGGATCTTAGAAAAATAAATTTCATACATATCATTATAAATCTTGAGCATATTCTGAAATCAGCGATAAGACATGCTTTTCTGCTGACGGAGTCAAATATCTACACGGCAAATATTACTCTTAAAGGTTTCAATGCTTCTCTCGGCAATATTTATGCCAAGAATTTGCTCTTAGCGCTAATTAGGGTAGTTTTTTACTGGAATATATCCATCATTAAAAAAAAATTTCTTGCGGAAAATAAAAAACAGAAAAGACACAGGAGAAGACAGAATTAGTAGAGACTGCTTCAAGAATCTACAAATAATATGGACTTTTGATTTGACAAACAAACTTCATAGCTTATGGACTGACACGTATATGATTGGAGCGTAAGCAATAGCATAAATCTATGAAATTTACAAGGCAAGAAAGAAGTAGAAGTACTTTAAGACTACAGAGAAATGGCTTTTGAAATGCAACATACAAGATTTAAAAATTATAATCGCTGAAAATGTAAAAAAATCAGTAGAGGAGAAAAAAATAATAAAAGAGACTTAACCTACTATCAGAACAAAAGAAAGAACAAAATACCATATTTTTGTACTAAATAATTAGATTGGAAGCAAAAATATAAGAGAAATAAGTATAAAAATGACATAAATATTCTCTAATGAATCTTAAAATAAAAAAAATAAAACAGGTTATTGGGGTCAGGGGCTAACAAAATTATACAAAACTATGAAAAAAAGGCAAGTGTGTCCATGAAGCCTGGTACATTTATGTCTATTAATCTAAAAAATAGGCGATAAGTAAATCATAAATAAAACAGGAGGTGCAACAGTAGGCAAACTCAGAATTAACTGTCTTAAATTATCTACTGACGTTGCTTGAGACGCCTAGCATATTGAAAACAGTAAACATATGCAGCAACACTTAAATAGATAAAGTACAATAAACATACCGGAAATAAACAAATAAAAAAGGCAAATGTTGATTTTTGGAAATTAATCAAGGATAAAAAGGGATCTGTTTGAATTAAAAGTGGATGCATTGTAAGTTCAGAACTATGACATGGACCATGAAGTGTGGTTCTAAACAAAAAATTTCCGCGGCATGGAGAAAAACGACAGATTAGGAGCAAAGAACAGTTAAAGCAGTTGAAGGCTTAAGCAAAAGAGGTAATGTAGAAAGTTTAAATCAAAAAATATTTTTAATGGAATAGATGATAAAACTATATTTCACATACGTAGCGGAGACTCGTGTATGGAAGGTAGGATTCCCTCTCCTCGCCCCTTTAAGCGAAACTTCTAAACTGAATTCAATCGTCTGATCTTTTAAATGCTTTATCACAATTTTCAATTTTTTTTTCCATATCCTTCTTTATAAACTATTATACGTCTATTTGAATGTGTCGATTTTTTAAAACTTTTTTCATATTTAACACATTTAAATAATTTATCCTTACTATGTTCTTTGAAAAATGAGATTTTTCTGAAGTTTAATGTTATACTGCTTACATCTTTAATAAATAATTTTATAAATTCAATTTAAATCGAATACAAGTATTACAAAATTGAAAAAAATATCTTTACAAATATAATAAATAACTTTAATGTAACAACTTTTTAGTCTAATAAATTTTTCACCATTTTTATTTACATATTTGACAATATATCAAATGTTTTTCAATAATCATTTTTTAAATTGAAGAATAAAGCAATTATAAGATTCTTCAATAAATAAGAATAACATTGATTATTATAATAAGAAATTTTACATACTTATATAATTATAAAAATTATTTATCTTGAGGATATAAGTAATTGGAAAATTCGCTAGCAGAGCGCGCTGATAGGCGAATATGCATATAAAATAAGTATCTCAAAAAAGAGGACAGGTTGCGTAATTTAATTACATAGATAGCAGAAAAAATAAGTATAAAAAAATCTCTAAAGATACAAATCATTGCAAGTTGATATTAAGGATTCCATAATAATTAAGCAAAAAATATGGATTATAGAAAAATATATAGAATACTAATAAAATAAGAGAGAGAGTAGGTATATAATTAAAGACCAACACAAAATGCATGAATAGAATAATAAAAGTTAAATAGTTAAACAAACGTAAGTGAGCTAAGAATATAAGCAGAAAGCAAAATTTAGATGAGGTTTCGAGAGCTATTGAAACATTTAAACAGAAAATAAAGAGGGATCGTAATAAGGAACGAGGCAGAAAAAAATTTTGAAATTTTTTTAAGAGACAGAAATTCTGTCTATGAGATTGCTTTGGTTATCTATGTTGGTACGCATGTATGTGTATTAAAAAAAAATTGTGTATTTTGTATAATGAGTGGGTAGTAATAACTAATCATAGATGTGTTTACCTTTAATAGTACCTGTATGTAAATGAAAATATTGCAATAAAAACGGATACTTTTGGAGTACAAAAAATATAGAAGTAACAATAACGCTTGGACCAACATTCGTGATTTTCTTTTTTGTTTTTAATGGGTTCCTGTTTAAGATTCATCATTTTTGTATTAATGACATCCTAAGAAGATAGTTACTCCTTATCTTGACCAACAGTTGGGTTAGTATTGCTTAGCAGCGGGATATCGCCTAAAAAATATCATTAGATAAAAAATAGTAAAGTTCAACTTTTAAGCAAAAATATAAAAATATATGTTTACTTTCAGTACATTTTAAAGTTTATTTTTCATTGATTTCATTTAAATTGTTGATCAAGCCACTCAATTGATACGAGATGATATTGTATTCTTCAAAAGAATCAACACACTCTATTTCGACATCATTTGATAAGGTAAAACTACTACAAGATTCCAAATTATTAACTGTATCATCATCAATCACAGGGATTTGTGCTAGCTCTGAATCTTTAATCTTATTCTGAATTGTCTTACGATAACTAAATATAGAACTAGCTATGTGTGATCTTTCTGTCACTGGTACAAGTGGCATTTCTTGGTCGATGAGAACTATCTTCATGCTCAAAGATTCATCAGTTGAAGAATTGCCTAAAGAACATCTCAAACTCTTATTCCTGCGAAAAATTAAACATACCTATATTTTGAAACTTTTTTAAAATTTTCAAAATTAAGTAAGTCAAAAAAATCCAATTACAGCTAAAAATTATGTCACATAAAAAGTTTATCATATTGTATGGTAAAAATAAAACTGTTAAAATCAAAATTTATGATATAAAATATAATGAAATATAAATTAATATTTTTTGAAAACTGTAAATACGATTAGAGTGCAATAACTAATTCTTTCGCCAAAAAAAAAAATACATATAAAAAAAGTGTAAAAACAAAATTAATGTAACCACTGTTTTTCGACTATCTTATAATGTAAATGAGGTAACAAGAGTTTCTTCTGATTGCGTACACTGAAAAAAAATTGGTTGCGCCGCTCACCAAACCTACAGTACGAGTACCTCTCACTACATTGGATGGTCGGCTCGCCCGTCGTGGGTGAGCGGCTCATCCATGGATCGAGTGCCTAAGCTGTGGGTGAGATGTGCGTCCGCGACGGGTGAACGGCTCGCTTACGATAGGCGAGTGGATCGATGATATAGTGGGAAGTATACGTAGTCAGTGTAAGGTGAGCAGCCACCTAAATTTTTTCTCGTGTAGAAGCTAATTCTTCATCATATTTTTCTATGCTCTTTCAATTTACATTTACATGTCCTTTTAGTCTTATCTAACATTCGAGAAAACTTTTGAATTTTTTTTCAATATTATATATTTCACTCGACTAGGATACTTTATAATCGTAATACTTTGTAATTGTTGACCAAGAGATGTTTCAAATTCTTACAAAAATCCACTACCTACTTGATAATGAGCTATTTCTAGTGTTGTCGTGGCTTTTTTAAATTTTTTTTTACTAAATATATCATAATCTATAACAATTTCGTTAAAAGGCCATAAACCGGTGCGCTTCAAGCAACTTCGAACAATAAAAGGTTTATCTCTCGTATTCTTAAGTGTCACTTTGATAAAATTCGGACCATGTTCTATTTTAGACGACTAATATTATTATCTGTTTTTTACTCGACGATAGTTTACGACCAGTTTCCTTTGAAACGTGCAAAAAAAAAACATCTAACGGTTGAGATATTTGGGTTTTGTGAAGAAACAACTTAATAATTTAATTATGGTGATCTATACAAAATGTTTTCAGCGGTATAGAAGCATGGGATCAATAGCCATCGAAGTAAATCACTAGGGCAAATCCAGCTCATTTACAATTGGCCAACGATAAAATACGTTTGTTATGTATTTGAAAAAAGTCTCAGTAGTCTGCCAACCACTTTCAGAGTTTTAAAAGCACTTATGGCGTGGACAATTTATCAAGACATTCTCTAAAACAGCACCTATATATTTGTTCATTATCGTAGGAGGGGCACGAGTGCCCTTAGCGTTGTACATACACATGATAGTAAAGTTTTACTTTCTCGTCACCATCAAATTGCTCATACACTTTTTTGATCCCACTGTGGTTATTACTTTTTTGCTTTAAAACTCACACTTGTCCCATCACAATGAAAGACTTGAAAAAGTTTGATGGTGAGCAAGTTTTTACTTTCTAAAAACGACCGCACTTCTGAAAACCATTGTCTTAAATGCTCTTCATTAACCTCTGCCCTTGCCTTGATTTAATTTTGTGCCATTTCCATTGTGAATTCTGGGTGACGTTTGAAAAAACTCTCTGTCCATTGTCGTCTAGATCTTATACTGGTAAAATTATTCGTCAAATTTGATAATTTTACATGCTATTGCGTAAAACGTAAAAGATCTTGTTTATTTAGAGAGTTTGCTCTCTCAGCCTACTAACATACGATTATGGTAGTTTATGAAATTAAATTCGGTAATGTACGATCCTTTAAGCAATTTTAGAACAAATTAAAACTATTAAGTTTGCTCGGCTACGAATTCCATTGTTCGTAAACTATTTAGCGGATCTAGTAAAGATTATGACTTTTACTTATTCATAACGTAAAGTATTTTATGATAAAGGTCAAGTATTTATCAGTGAGTCTACAGTTTGTACTATAACTATATAGTTGTCTGTCAAGTGTGGCTGACCCAATGTTAACATCTTCCTTTGCTTGTCATCTACGCATTTTTTACTATGAAAATTTGTGGACTTGTGGTCCAAGCTTTGCCATTTGATTCGTGTAAATTTTATTTTTTTAAACTGTGGCAACGTTGTGACCTCCCCTTCCTCAAACCTTCTACCCCCCTCTTAACTGATTTTAACCCTCTTTGCATACGATTTTTACAATATAAGGTAAAATTCGTATAATTTGTCCGTTTTTTGAGTTAAATAGATCTTTTCATTCCCCCGTCTACAACCCTGACCTCCCGAAATTACAGAAAAAACAACCCTACTACTCAACAATATGGTAGGATAAACTGCAATTCCGTTATTATTTTTAAACGTTATCCCCCTCCCCCTCACAACCTTCTGACGCTACTTTTTAGTCCCCCTCCTTCCACACCTTCTTATAAAATAGGGTTTAATTTGTCTAATGGTTCTTGTATTAATGTTTGCTCAAAGTTTTCCATCACCTCAGATCCCTTATTTTATTTTGGATAAAAGAACCCTACTACTCTCCTTAATGGTGTTCTTACTCACCTCTTCTCCTAATAATTTCACACGAATCAAATGATTAGCAAATTTTCATATCACCTTTGAAGTATTGCTAATAGCACGTTATTTTTCTTCTTAGATTTCTAGTGACTACCCGATACATTAAATTTTAGTCTTTGATTACACGCCGACACATTAACTCAAAATTGTTCATACATTTGTACGTTATCATAGAGCATAATTTATTGAATAATTAAGCTAATAATCATAAGAAATTAGGAATACAAGGGTATGAATAAATAAAAGCAGTCCAAAGAGCACATCAAAGACAACATTGGTAATCTTGACATATTATGGTCTACATACGTTTAAGAACCTCGATACAAATTATGACATTATCCAGATGCAATGTTGATTATAGGAAAATGTGAAAAGATGTATTTGTTCATAAAACTAACATGAAATTCTATGTGGAAGAAATTTATAATAGTTTAATCCAACCTTCCTAAAAAACCGAGGCCAGATGACATACCTTGTCCTATTCTATACAAAAGCATAGTTAATTTCGAATGATATAACTAACAAATATTTTTGGTAAAATTTTAGGTTATGTTAACACTGTAATGTTCCAAAAACGTCGCATACAACACGCATATTTTCTAATGAAACAGCATTTTAATATTTAAATTATTACATCTGGAAATGTACAGAAGATAATTTCTTCTGATTTATTTTTAAAAAATTGCTAACCATAGCAAATAACATTGAAAAATATTCTACATTGTTCTTACACTCAATTAAGTCCTTGTTTGAATAATCCTAACAAACAATTTGCCTAAAATTTCCCGAAATTCATAATGAGGTAATAAAGATTAAAAGAAACTGTCATGGTACCTATAAATCTTACAAACATTCTTTTGAAAAATATATTTAGTCGACTCAAAATGCAAATTAAATGTCATTACATAATTCAATAGTTATGTAAATTAATAAGGTTTTTTTAATGAAGTATAAATGCCATATGAGAGTTAAATATTGTACTCTCATTCATAATGTTAAGTATTTTTATAACTGTATCTATGTAAGAAGAGATAGGGGATGCATCAAATTAAAAAAACTTATTGATCCTGGCAAAGAAATGTTAAGTAAAATTCAAAATTATCTTAATTTTTTACAACTAATTTGAATAAAAAATTTCCTTATATGACTAAAATAAATCATTTATTGAGGAATTCATAAGGTAATTAATTCAGCAGTATATCTTGGAAGTAAACAAAAATCATTTCTGGAAGGAAAAAGCATCGAAAATTCATTTAACAATTGGCAATCACCGTTTACTGCATGGTTGAACAAAACGAAATTGATGTTTTGCTAAATTCTTGGAATATGTCCACATTCTTGAATCTTAGATTTCTAACAGAAAAATTTTAATTTAGGAAGACAGAAAGAACATTACACAATAATAGCAGGATTAACCATAGTCTTCAATATGATCATGAATGATTCTTTCTGATAATATTATCCAATAAAGCGAAAGAAATAATTGTATTTGATGACTTGAAAGCACATCATACAATCAAATATAAGACTTGGAAGGCTAGAGTGATAATTATGTTTCGCAAAACTGTCAATGCAGCTTTGAGCTATTATTGTTATATGACCTAAATAGTTACTACAATTTTTTGCATGGTTTTTGATTGCCGAAAAAATTTGAGGTGATAAAATTTTTATCTAATAAAAGAATTGTTTCATGGACCATTTTGCTGATAACAATAAGAATAGTGCTTAATTACATATGAATGAAATTTTCGAATTACAAGAAAAAGCGTGACATGTTTGTTTAAGTAATGCTAAAAATGATTGATGAAGAAAAAAAGGTTAATTCGAAGAAAAAAAAATTTTGTACCCAAACTATTCACGCAATATATGGACCATTTAGCAAAGATCAATTAAAAATTTTTAAAGTTACTAAAAAAAAAAATTAATTTACTGATAGCTTTGGAAAAATGGTTGAGAAAAAACAATCTCGTATACGATATTAAACTTTTACCATCTCTACCAATACAAAAGAATTATGTCTATTGTATTGACTGGTAAAGCATTAATACTACTTTCAAATATAATGACCAATAATGGAACTATCGATTTACAGCTGGATTTGACTGACATAAACAGTATATTTTTCATGCGAATCTAAAACAAACAGTAGCAATTGACTTATTAAATGTACAAATTTTTGTATTTATTTGTAATTTTATTACCAAGTTCTTTTTTTATTGAATTAAACAGTTCATCATGGTTAAGATAAAGAAATTTTTTTTCGACCTGTTGCTTTGACATTATGCGATAGCAAGGATTATACGGTGTATGACCAAAATTTCATTAGTTAATTCAATAGTGTATATCTTTGTATATTATAGAGCGATTTTGAAGAAGGAGTCCACACCTCTCCTTTCATACCCTCCCCTTGACCCGAATAAAGGATAATAAGTTAATTTTGGGTTGGGTTGGCGTTATAAGCCCCCCCCCCCCTTATCATGCCTCAAATTCAAATAAATTTATGGAAATTTCTATGTGTTTGTAAGATAGTTAAAAATGAGCCCCACTTACTCCCATACTACTACAAGCAAAGGTCATTTTCCGAGGATGTCCGAAGTCAACCAAAAAAGCCTAATCTCAATTTTGTGTATGATAAAAATATAATTTTCCTACTGCTCATCTTGTATAGGTATAATCTCGCATACGGGATCGTAGGTGAAGTGCGCAGGAGACTTAAGCCATACTAGTACATACATAACTCTTCATAGTAATTTAAGTCTAGTATAGATGAGCACTAGACATCTTAGATCCTTGAATTAAAAGTAGGGATATAATAAGGTCACACCATTAGGAGATGATCAAATAAAGCGTTACAATAGCGACAAGTTCCTGATCATAAAAAAGGGTAGACTGATCAAGGCCCGATTGAATCCATACCTTGTTTATTTTATTAAATAATTTTTTAAAATTTCATTTCCAGTAAAGCATTTTAAACCTTAGGAGCTATTTATGAATGTTTTAAATAATTTAGCAAGTATTGTAGCCAATTTATGAATGATTACAAATTAGGCTTTGGGTGATAGATGCTCAGCTTATAAGAATGAAAGTAGCGTGGTTACGGAGTGTAAAATTTGCTGCCTCTCAGTAGCTTCATTTGCATAGAGACTGTCCGGCAACCAGCAGGTTGTGTGTTCAGCCACATTCAAGAACATTTTTGTTATTCTCGCATTTTAATACTACTAATTTGATTTAGTGCATTCTTGATTCGTGAAAAAGTCTAATCAATGTTAAAAAGAACTGATTATTGTTTTTTTTTTTTAAATTACGGCCAATAAGCATTTGGAAGGTATGTAGGCCTTTACTTCAATTAATTCCGTATGTGATGTATAGAGATGATTAGTATTCAAACTGGTAAGAGCCATTGCTTGGCATTTAAAACTAATTCTTATTGTTTTGCAAATCGCCTAAAGTTCCACCTATACATATTTGTACCCATGTAATACTTACGGTTGCATGAAGCATACAGCATACTAAGGATTTTTATTTTATGTACACATTTTTTTTTTTGTCAAAATATTTTTTTAATTCCTATTACTATGTTTTCGTATCGAAAACTTCCTTTACAAACATCTTTAAGTGAAGTTTGTTGTGGAATGTCTATTTTGCAATAGTGTCCTGAATTAAGTGTCAATATATGCAGGTGATATATGATAAAGTTTGTAAGTGTCTCTCTGTTTTGAGATAAAAAAATTATTTATGCTTTAAATGTGAAACTTTCCTTATTACTCCTTTTATTATTTCTATTGCATGATACATTATTCTAAACATTCGTATATTGATGCTAACGGATTGTTTCATTAATAATAAGTTGAGTACATAAATAATATATAGTAATCAAATTTGTTTATCTGCTTTTCCTATGCCGTACTTTTTCCTTACTGTTTTGTCTATGCACGAGGGCCTTATAGGTCTCTCATAAATAATCAAATTTGTTACAGGTAGTAAGTTTTAAAGTATGGTAAAGCTGATTGCTAAATCTTTGTGCAAAATCAAGTTGATGCTTGAATAGAAAATCAAGGACATTATTTCATTTTGACATTGCATGTCTCTTACATACCAAAAATTAGAAACGACACACTATGTTTATAGAAACTAGTGGTTGCTTTAAACTTTTGTTTTCTTTTATTCTCCACGTGCTAACCCTTAGCATCAGGTGATGATTCTTACAATACGTTTTTTGGAAAGCATCATAATTTTATACAGACTTAGTTTCGTTACTGTATTCTCCTTAGTATCTTTGCAAATCCTCCATATTTAGAGCATACTAATTGCTCAGAAATAAAGGAGCAACAATATCTTCAGTCCAAGGAAAACAAACAACACTTGCTGCTCGTTCAAGAGAATAAGTAGTACTCGCTAGGCTACAAATAAAACAAGCAGTGCCAAATCCTTCTAAAATAATAAGCAACACTCACTGCCTTCTGAGAAAAAGAATCTTAACTCGCTTCCCTTTCAAGAAGAAACCAAACAAATCGTGGCACTGTAAACTAAATAGAACCAGCATTTACTATTATTGTTGCATTGTATCCTTGCCTAGCAGCAGCTTGATTTTGACATGTACCAATAAATTGCGAGTTGTTACTGCAAAATATATGTTGTTAATATATTCTACAGATTCTAACAATAAAGTAATCGTTCAAAACGAGAATGTTCCTGAAAATTATCTCAAATAGGTATCTACAAATACTTTTTTTAAATGTATTCCTTAGCTTTTGGTAGGATGTTAAGAACGCGAAAATTTTGTAGACACGCAACTGAGATTTTTAATCAAGTATTTATACTTAGAAGTTATTTGGATGAAGTTGTGGAGATGCTGTTTGAAGTGTTGCTAAAAGCATCTTGCAGCATGCACGAGGTATTAAGCAGTAACTAATAGCGTTTTTTTACAAGCAGCTCAACGATGTTGTCCTTTTAAAACGACAAAGCTTCTATTCGTACAATAAAGTGCATCGCAAGCAGTAGCTTTTGCGGTTATGTTGTTTGTAGGAAGTCTATATTAATTTTGTAGCAAGTTTGCACCATTGAAATATGTAAACATGGAGCACAGAAGCACTATGTTGACCTTTAAGTAGACCTAATAGAGGCGGAGTGAGGGGTAGCTACTTACTATTTATCGACCTCTTACTTGCAGAATGCTATGATTACCCGACGTCACGTATACTTAGCAGAGCCTACAGTCGGTAGCTTACACAACACTCTACCAAAAAAGAAAAGATAAGTGATTAGTTAACAGCTGGCTTTCTCTTTGTCTTTATCACCATATTTGATTGTCGCTGCACTTTTTTTGTACATAGTTGTAAAAAAGTACGTTGATCAAATGTATTTTACTCTAATTAATTTTATCACCTATACACAGACAAGGTTACATAAGTGGTATTGTCATCGTATTTTTAGATTTGTAAATGCTTTTGAAATGCATGCTGTAGTGACATCATTGACACAGTAAACTGCTTTTAGATCACTATACTATCAAAATTCACCTTTAGGTGGCCGTAATATCATCATAAACATAATACGTGTTCTCACTAAAACCAAGCTAATGTTGATTCTATTCATCGGAATAATCGAAAGTGTTAATTCTCTTCCTCTTAGCCCTGCATGTGCTACTTTTTTTCTCGGAGGTCAGCGAATGTTGATGATTTTCGTCAAAGGGATCGAACGTTGCTAATGTATGTGGGAATCTAAGTGTGCCTTCTTGTATTCTGTGCCATTGATATAAGTGTATTCGAAAGTGTCAAACTGTCTTCTTTCCTAAAATGTTAAAAAACGATTTTTGAATACTAAATTGGCGCGGAGGTTTCTTTTCTTTTGTAACGTGGTAAAATAGGCTCTAGCTAGTTTTTCCCGTTTCCGGGGCGCATTTGCTGATGAGCTTTATACGTACATTTATATTTTGTGTACAAGGCTTATTAAACTTTTGTTTTTACAGCATTTCCGGAATTCTGCCCGAGCGTGGAGAAGAAGAACGACGGACTTTGACGACACGGCAGCAGTAGGCTCAATGGAAAAGAGCGAGAGAAAAGTGTGCCCACGAATGGCTGTGAACGCTGCAGCGGCAGCGTCGAGAGAGCGAGAGAGAGAGAGAGCGGGTGGCAGACCCTGGGACGTGTGACAGCGAGCCAATCAGCACGAGGGACTCGTGAGCAAGAACGCAAGGGGGGAAGGATAGGTGCTTTCGGCTGCAGATGCGGGCGCGGGCCGAACCTGTGCGAGCCAGAGTGTCTTAAGCCGTAAAGTGGAGTGCACGTGTCGCGATTTTCGCGGCTGTGTCTTTGCCACGAGATTTTTACGTGTCTTTTGCTGTTGTTGCTTTTGCGTGTTAGGGACAATTTCGGTATTGTGTGATCTTAAGAGAGGGGTATCGAGGAGTGTAGAGGAGATCGGTTGTGAGGACTGTGAAGGAGATATAAGAAAAGATTGTCAAGAGGACGGTACGAGGACTAGCGTGTGTGCTAGAGTGAGAGAGAGAGAGAGAGAGTGGCTGGCTGTTGTCGAGTGAACGAGCTGCCACCGTGCTGCCGTGCGCCAGGACCTCGAAGTCTCAACAGCGAGAGAGAGAGAGAGAGAGAGAGGCGAGATCTGCCTGCCAGACCGGGAGGAGGCTCAGCTAAGCTGCAGCCGTGCGCCGGGTGCTGGGCCACTGTGACGCCGACAGGATGAAAGGGAGAATCCTAAACCGCCGGTTGCTACCGTTGGCCATCCTTCGTACACCCACGCTGCTGTCAACGTAAGTCGAGGTAGTTTACTCCTTATTCTTTGCGCGCGCGGGTGCGCCCGCCAGGGTCACAGGATGTCAATGATACGGGAGTGGGTCGAGAGGAATGTTGCTAGCACGTGAGGCGATTAAGAGTAGAGAGAGAAAGAGAGAGAAGACTAGACGGACGCGAGAGACAAAGTAGGGCTAACGAAGAGGAGACAGAGAGAGAGAGAGAGAGATATGGAGAGAGAGAGAGAGAGAGAGAGGACGAGACGGACATGCGAGACAGGTAACCCAGGGTAGTTGGAGAGAAAAGACGAGAGATTGGGACAGACGGATGCTCGTGTAGGACGAGGACCACGGGTACCGTGGCGACGTGGTGCTAGGGCGGGTGCCTTAGGCCGTACGGACGAGCGTACGCTCGCATCCTCTGCTGCGCGGAATCTTAGAGAGACATCTTGTGCAAATGACTTAATAAATCGGAGTCAAACTTATAATTCTAGTGTTGTGCGCCTTATTTTCCCATACTCCCGTAGAATAGGAGTATTCTAGGAGAAACCCTTTTTTTTTTTTAGGTAGGAAACCTGGACAGCACAGGGCTTAAGATTGGGACAAGCGAGATAGGTAATATCCTCACCTGCGTTTGCCCTCCTTTCTTTCCAGGTATTTTCAGGGACAGGGGCAGTGTGACACTTTCCAGCAAATATAAACCATTTATCTGCGTTGTTTTTTTTTTAATGTGGTATGTATCCACAACGCAGGTTTTTCAAAATTATCAGTATACCTCTACCTTCAAGCTCTAGTTTCTTTAGTCAATAAATTTGTACTTATATCTCTTCATTACTATACTTTTTTGTGATTCTGAACGTAAAATATTTTGAGTGATTTGAGAATTATTTCCACTTGATTTTAGTATTTGACGTAAAAGACTATGTTGTTATTTATGTATTGCTATTATCACTACTTATCAATTTGACATAGTGGATTTTCATTTTTTCCCTTCGTTTTTATATTAATATTCCTTACTGTAAGATAATCATTTTTATTAGCTTTATCTGTGTGTTCAAGCTCTCGAATTGTTAAATTCTTGTACAAATTTGACCTTTTTACCATATTTATCCGTTACTAAGTACTGCTTTTGCAAACTAACATCGCGATTTCTATCTTTACATATAACCATTTTTTGATCATAAAGTTTTTGTGCCTCATGATGTATCGACTTCTTTTCCCTGATTGTATATCTTTGTCTTTAACTTCTTATGAATCTAACTATTAAAATCTGTATCATTTTCTAGAATGAACAAGTCATAAACGGAGTTCAAAATTTTCTAATTATTTTTAATAAAACAAATGTAGTTTAGAAAATGAGTTTTGTAACTGAAGACATGCAAGCAAAAAGATTAAAAAACACTTTTAATGCTATACACTGTAACCAAGGTTAAAACTTTCATTTGACTTTTGATGTAGAAAATAAAATTTTTTTTCAAACTGCAAAAGCCAGCAAGTGCTCTTTGGTCTATAATTGAATAAAAGATGTTACTGGGAATATAATCACAAATTAACTTTTTAATAAACTTAAACAAAAATTTATTTCGGACGAAGAAGAAATATCTCAGGTATTTATAAAAATTTCGTATCCAAGTCAATTAATTCGTCTTTTTTTTAGATACTGGTAACTATGTAATCCAACTCAAATAATTTTTTTTACACTTTCTTGTTTTACATTTAATTCATAGTCTTGATTTTTATTTTTTTCTTCTACAGATTTTCTATACAGTTCTCAAAAAATATATTTAAAAACATTAAAGCTCTAAAAATTATTTTTAGAAACACCTACAGTATCCTAGTTGTTCGAGATGAACACAAGTAGACTGTATTACTTTATTTGGGGTTGCCTATGCTGGTTGCGAGGATAGTGAGCTTAAGAAGAATTGAAGAGGCCAAGGCGGTGAATTCCAATGGCTTGCACTTCCTTTCGTGAATGTGTTTATATTAAACAATAAAAATAAAGTATGTAGAACAAAATATGTTACTTAAAACTTAACAGATATCGATTTTGGATTGAGTAGTAAATGGTGACAAAAAAAAGGAGATTGTTTTTAGTCACGTAATATTATGTTGAAGTAGCAATTATAGATATACTTAAAGTTGTCCAAGGCCAGTGAGCTTGGTTGCGTCCTGCACTGGGCGAGCGATCGTTGCGGACTGGCGCACGACAGCAGCACACAGATCTTGCAGAGCAAGAGCAAGTACGTAGCACGCAGTGACTAGTGGCCACGCAGGACGGTCAATCGCACGTCCTTGGTTACAAATTTGGACGCAGTTTCCAGCGCGCGAACAGGTGAATTATAATACCGACTTATAATATTAATAATATTCATAATGCTAGAAACGTTATCTTTAAGTATGTTAAATTGCTGAATTAACTTAAGTATGGTACTTTTATTTTGATGTTATACATAGTCCCTAAGTTGATGGACAGCCGTCGGTACGAAATTCGTTTCGTACTACGAATGTACATCAAAAGAAAAAAAATAACTCTAAAGCATAAATCAAAATTTATAATCATCAATGTAGATCGCTTAGCTACTTACAAATATAAACTAATAAAAGAAATATTACGACAGTTCTCAGTTTTAATCTTAATAACTGAGCCATATATTATATCATATTAAATGTTGCGCAAAGATGTATGTGCGTATTTATTTATTATTTTAATGTCCCTTACATGCTTATTAATCCCATCGCTTAGTTTAATCTACTTGATTCAATTTAGAGTTTGTTCTTGATAAAATTAGTTTATGGATAGGTCTTGTTAGTACAGAGCTGGACGTTTTGACTTTTACCACCCTGACCGGTGATTTAGGGTTCTTATAGGCTTCTTAAACTCTACCCAGGGGCCAACTATCAGGTGTGATAAGCTCATTTTTTATAAAAACTAGATCTCCTACTTGAATGGACCTTTGGGGTGTTAGCCACTTGGATCGTGCCTGCATAGTGTTGAGGTACTCTGATGACCACCGCTTTCAAAAATCCTGGAGAGCTTGCGTTACGAGCTTCCACCTGCGTGATGGAGATATTGTTTCGGACGTTAAATCAGGTTCAGGCATGGAATAAGACGGTCTCAGGTTAAATAGGTGAGCAGAAGTAAGAGGATATAGATCTTCGGGATCATCGGCTAAGGGGTACAGAGGCCGTGAATTAAGGCATGATTCTATACGACACAACAGAGTTGAAAACTCGACAAATATCATAACATTATCACTAACGACGCGCTTCAGGTGTAATTTTGCAGATTTTACGGCAGATTCCTCGATACCACCGAAGTGGGGCGTGGCTGGTGGATTCAAATGCCACTTCGTGCCTGAAGACGATGGACTATCGGCAAAATCAGGTGAATTACCTCGAGCTAGCCACATTTTCCTCATTTCATGGTTTGCACATACAAAATTAGTGCCCTGATCACTGTAAAGATCAGTACAATGACCTTTGCGAGATACCAGACGATTAAACGCAGCAATGAATGCCTCGGTCAAATAGTCCTCAGCCACCTCCAGATGCACAGCTTTAGTAGCCATACATATAAAAACAACAATATACCCTTTGAGAGTACCCTTTTTTCTGCATTTGGATAAACGAATTGGGAAAGGTCCTGCATAATCTACTCCGGTCCTTTGCAACGGTGGACCAGGAGTTACCCGACAATTTGAAACGTCACCTATTAATTAAGTCTGAGTCCTACCTTTGCATCTTTTACAAATGAAGCAATGGTCAAGTTTGGCCTGGACCACTTCACGACCTCGCAAAATCCAATACTTTCGTCTAAGAGACACAAGAGTCATCCTGAAACCTCCATGTGATAAGTTACGACGATAATAGTCAATCAATAATCGAGTTATATAGTCATACCCATAGAGAATCAAGGGATGTTTAGTATCTTAGTCTAGGAGCGAATTACTAAGCCTGCCACTGACGCGAAGAAGATCATCGATGATGACAGGTGTAAGTTTATGCAAACGTCTGGACGATGGAAGTGGTTCTGGCTTGCTTCTGTAAGGATCTCGGTTGTGATGAAGTACAGCCAAATCAGAGGTGAACCAGCGCTGCTGATGTGCGTAAACCAACAAAAAAGTAGAATTTTGAAGCTCCTCGGTCGTTAAATCGATCGAAGTATGACTTAAATAACTATTTTTAGAAATGAAGGATAAGTTGGGTTTAAAATCCTCTTAATGAGGAAAACCCCTTGACCCTTTTGAAGCTGACTTAGTAAGGCACTTAAAAATAAAACGAAGACAATGTACCGTTACCCTAAGGAGTTTTTTCCATTTGGAATAACGTCCATATAGCCCGTTAAAAAACGTATCTAGTCCTCTGTTCTTAACTAATATATTTACAGTCAGAGGTTCTTCAAGAATCTCAACCTTAAGTTTTAGGTACTTAGGTTTGAGTTCGTGTAAGATTTCTGGTCCGTCAAACCATAAACTTTGCTCAGCCATTTGACTTGGGTATACACTGCGAGAAGCCAGGTAACGGCTACATTATATTTAGATCTAATATGATGCCACTTAGCCTTGGGCATCAACCCATATATATTCGATCATCTGTTGGCTATGAAAGTAGGCCATTGAGATGACGGGGCGTTAAGCCAGTGTAGAGCATTTAACAAGTTGGTCCATAAATGGACTGTAGCTTCCTTGACAGGACGACACTCAGAAAACTGTTTAACAATCTTCGCCAGGAGCTGAGCAGCACAGAGCTCTAACCGTGGGCTACTTAAGATTTTGATAGGGCTCACTTTGGCTTTAGCTAACTGAAGAGTTACGTTAACCTTTTCATTGTTGAAGAAACTGATATACACAACAGCAGCATATGCTGCTTTATATGCATCAGCAAAACCATGTATTTTAATAGACTCGAAATCAGGTAAAACATAGTTCCAACGACTAAGTTTGATCTTATTTAGCTGGGGTTCCTCATTCAACCACTTCATCCATTTAGTTACTACTAAGGTGGGCAATGCTTTATCCCATTCGATCTTAAGCAACCAGAGTGCCTAAAAGATAATCTTACCAAGGATGAGGACAGGAGAAAACCAACCCAAAGGATCGAAAATTTTGGCTAACTGAGTCAACAGGGACCGTCTTGTCCAATATAAGGGAATAGGGCTGATGACGAATCGGAATATAAATTCGTCGCTATTTAGGTTCCATGAAAATCCTAGAACCGTGACTATTTGGTCACAATCCTTGAACTCTTTGGGCCTGTCAATCTTGAATTCAGCAGTGACCTCAGAAAGAGCTTTGGAATGATTCGAAGACCATTTACTTAGAGGAAATCCCCCAGATTGAGCGAATTCTAAAAGCTCTTTACTCTTTTGTTGCGTTTCTTCCAAGGAGTTGACACCTGAGAGACAGTCATTAACGTAAAACCCTTTCTAAAATAATTTTAGCAGCTCTGACATGGGACTTGAGACTGTCAGTTGCCAACTCGCGTAAAACACGAGTGGCTAAGAACAGTGAGCTTGCTAGGCCATAGGTTGCCGTTGTAAGTAAAAAGGTTTTAATCGGATCAGAGGGATCTGATCGCCAAAGGATAGCCTGGAAAACTTGATCTTTAAGATGGACTAATATCTGACGGATCTTCTTTTCCGCGTCTGTGGTAAATGCAAACTTGTAAAATCGCCCCTTTAGGATTATTTCAAACAGATTATGCAGCAAGTTGGGGCTGAAATTTAGAATAGAGTTAAGAGAAATACCACTGCAATTTTTGAAAGAACCGTTAAATACTACCCGCAACTTGGATATTTCACCGTTGGTTTTCAAACACCATGATGTGGCAAGAAGTACATGGCAAAATCAGGATCTTTATCATCTAGTGTGATGTAGCCCCAAGGTAGCGTGTCTATGCTATCGGGGAGTAACTGACGCGTGTCATCTTGCGGACTGAGAGCTATTTTTCGCTGTTGCTCCGTTCGGACGATGTGTAGACTTGATCTTATGTTGTTTTGCTGACACATGACTGTAGACTTGTTGAAAAGGCAGTTCCAGTAGTCTTCAAAGCTGATTCTCGCCTTGACAACAGCTGTTTTTATGCCATTGGCCTTCTTCATCAGCTTCTCGTTTTGCACTCGGATGCAGTACATCTTACTTCGTAGTCCAATAAATTCCGTCATGATGTTACCACAGCACTCATCCTTTATCAGCCCGATGACTATCTTATTCGCCAGAGGCAGGCCAAACTGATTATTCGGTGGATAATCTGATGTGTCGAATCTCTCGATATCTTGTTTCATGACTTAATAATCATTTTGTTCAGAAATCTTGTATATCAAGCTGTCAGTATCGGTGTAGAGCAATTTACACTTGCCAAAACGCTGCTTCATGTACGAGTAGTGGAAATCATAGATGAGAGTCTTTGATACGTGAAGCATACCTAAACCAACATATATTGGTTTTCTCACACTGATCTCTGTGCGAGGAAGTTGAATGGCGACAAGATTTTCGGCAAAGATTGAGCGGCTGTGGAAGTTTGGTCTGGCGATAAGTGTTTCCGCACTATAGCGTCCTTTCCACTTGTTCACGAGTTTGACATCTACTTGATTCCACTAATTCCCCATGGTCTTTCCGTAGACAGCGTTGATCGTGAGTTTGAAGAAGAGCTTTCCGAACTCATTTTTGCTCTGCCTCTGCTTTTCCGTATTAAGATCCACGTAGGATTTGAGCCATGGACTTTCTCGAAAACGCAAGACTCTATGGACTTTTTCGAGCACTAATCCATGCGTGAGAGCCTGCTTCAGTGCCTTGTAATGTATGACGTAACGCTTTTTTTATATAGAGTTGTCAAGAGCTTTTGCTGCTTAGAGTGAGGTGGAGCCATATTTTGTGATCAGAGAGGTAAATCCTTATGGTCATCATGGATAGCTACTGGATACTCCAGATCTACTTCCAGTATGCAGCCGTAACCATCATCAACTGGTATATCCAGAAAGTTTGCTTCCGTGATGTGGTCGACCCAGTGGAAGTCTCCTCTTGGTAGGGGCTGAGTCATGGCCTATCCGTACAAGTTGTTTGCGTCAAAGTACATTAGGTACTTTTCTTCTACCTCAGGATTATAATCCTTTATGTACGTATTGTTGGCCTTAGCGTATCGATTGCAGCACTGACTTACACCTCCTTTGATGCCTTTCTTCACAAACAGAAGCATATCTACGTCAGTGAGAAGTCCTAGTTCGACTTGAGTGAACTTTAGCATTGCGTCCCATGTTAGACCGGGGGTAGTGTAGTAATGTGCAGGATCTAACTGATATGCTGCCATACATGTCGAGCGGAAGTTTTCAAAGACGTCTGCCAGCAGCAAAACGTCGGTCTTAAAGTACAGATCAGAGTACTCACCCAATGTATGAATGCCAAATGTTCTCCAAACATTCTGCGCATGCTTATAGTCTGAATCTAAAATTTGACTATCAGTCAACTTGCTGCTAAGTTCCGCTTTCGTTGGCAGCTCTCTTTCTCTCAGCTTCTCCAGAGAGCTCACATAATCGTAGGGGAAGACACCCTTTCTCAGCATGAGCTTAGTCTGTTCCTTACTATATACACGTTGGAATTAGCTGCTGGTAATATTACACTTATTCAGGTATGATGCTAATTTTTCCAAGAAGGAGGGCAGAAATCGGAACGAATCAATGAATCGAAAATTGATATCACTGCCCTTTATGTGCTTCGTGAATGAAATATACTTCTCCTTGTTCTCGGCAATCAGGTTGACACGTCCCTTAAAGTCCTTACTCGTGGCCAACTCTTTGATGATAAAGTGCGAGTCGTAGCCAGTGAGATTATGGAATACCACTGCGATGAATTTCGAATTCTGGTCATTTATGTTGCAACTTTCGTGTGCAGCACCTCTAAATTTTCCAGTCAAATGGCAATGATCTCGCACTTTCATCTGATTTTTTTTGAATGCATCACCACAGATATGGCAAGCTTTAGCTTGACTGATTTCATCCTATTCTCTATAAGTCAAGTTTATGGGTTTTGGATTTCCATATAGCTCTTGCAGATTACTTGCGATGGTTTTCAGTTCTCGAACGAACCACTCTGCTGGAGTTTCCATGTCACCATCTTCTCTTCGGTAACTCTTGT
>JAPYYV010002803.1:0-19784 GCA_030522625.1 Copidosoma aretas
AACCATTGGCATTTGATGAAAAATAAGTATTTTAGTACATTTGTATCATTAAAAAAATAAATTTAAGTCTCCTCAAGAATGTTCAATAATTCTTAAGTGCTATTAAATCTTAATTTATTGTCTATACTTCATTAAACTACATTGTTTGGATGTAAAGAACTTTTGACAGTCCTTGACTGTGGATGGCGCCACCTCCGATTCGGCGCATAGCGAAGTTCTGCTGACTAAAACAAGCGGTCATTACCGTAATGCCCTTAATCTTAGAGGTATTTTAAATTATCAATAAGATGACTATAATCTACGACGGATTTTGGTAAGCATATGTACCAAACTAAATTTCGTTGAAAAATTCCTTATTGGGATTCAGAATTGCCAAAAAAATACCATTACGGTAATGACAGGTAGGTTATGCTTTTTTAAAGCTTTTTAAAAATCCCATGTAAATTAACATGTGTTTTCTTAAAATGACAACAGAGCCAGCCTAAAAATTTCCAGCTAGTTTAGACCTCACATAACGTAGAAAAATAATATATGAATTCGAAACACTAAATTTTGAAAATCTGATTCTACACACCAATTATTATTGTGTTACTTGTATTACTTATGGTATAATTATATTATATACGTAAATGTTATAAAAAACCACTCTATTTAAGTTTTAAGTGTAAGATAAGTTTACTTACGAAACATATAATCTCCTTATTTCTTACTCCGCTGTTGATCGCTTACTGCTCAATATAATACGTGTTTACTCGACGAATGACTACATCACACTGTAAGCTTAGTCAGCTGAGTGAGTCAGTGCCGTCAGTGCCATGGTCAGTGACTTAGCTGAGCTGCGCACTCTATAGTGCGCAATAAGCTGCGCACCTCACCAGATGCTTTGTTAACAGTGTGATCTAGTCATTCGTCGAGTGAACACGTATTTACTGAACAGTAAGCAATCAACAACAGAGTAAGAAATAAGGAGATCACGTTTCGTAAGTAGACTTATCTTTCACTGGAATTTTAAATAGAGAAGTTTTTAATAACGTATACCTATATAATGTAATAAAATTATATGCTATGTACTACTAGTGTCTTCATATTCAGTTTTTTTATCATATAATATACACATAAATATGCAGTTCAAAATTTCGTGTAGTTTGTTATTTTACACTTATTGTTTGTAAAAATTTCATATAATAGTTGTACTTTGTACACAAAGTGTGTGTATAAGATATGAGTACAATGGCTAAATAAATAAATATTTGGGTACTCTCCCCCGAAATTCGTGTAAAATATAATGTACACAAAACGTGTATAGTCTGTTCAATTTCGAACAGAATTTTCCTGTTTATGGAACAGATTTTTAACAGCGTGGTATGTGCGGTAACGTATGTACGTAAGAAGACATTTATTCTGACTATCTCAAGATTACACTGAAATTCCGTAAGGAGCTTAGTTTCCACACCACAATCGGATGGTCTTAAATCTAGGAACTGTCACGAAAGGGTAGAAGTTTAACAGTACTGAGATCATTGCACTTGGAGATTTTTTTTTTCAATTCAATTTAATTTGCAAGATCAAGTTTCTGGACCTGTGTACAGTCAAGATAGTTACAGATTTCTTAAAATACGATTTTTTACTATTTACCGATTTTTTGAAAGATTTACTATAATTATTATTCTTACTGCATTGTAAAAAAATACCTTGAAAAACATAAGGCAAATCAGCTTTTGTCGCTACAATTTTCACAGCTTTTTCTTTAAGCTTGTATGATGTGATAAAAAATAAATATTGATATTATCCAAATGCAACTTTTTTTTTGCTGTAAAAAAATGGCCAGCGCAGTTTAGCTGAGCTTCCGTTTTTGCTTTGGTGGCCCAAGCAACTGCATATAAAGTGAGGTTGACTGAAGAGCCAAGAAGCAAAGACTGCTTCACAAAGTCAGGTCATTATAGTATACAATATGAGGATGTAGGATATTTGTCTCACAGTGGACGCACATACTTGTGATGCATTTTCTCCCTTACAGCTTCATTAGCAGAGTTTGACAGTGACTGATTGTTCAACTAATTAATTGCGATTACGTTTTTTTTATTTATGGATCAGGTTAAGCGTCTCGTTACATGGTTTGAGTGGGTAGTTGCTGATGCTTGGGGTCTTATAATTATGATTTAATTTTACGCAGCACTTCTATTTATTCAATTCATTTATTTAAATTTAAATAATCGTTGTTTTTTCTTTTTTAATGTATAAAATGAATTTACATTTTCAAAAGATCTGAGTAAAATACATGTTTATTAAATTTTGATTTATATTCAAAATGGATTTAATATGTATCTTAATTTATTTGTTGATCAAAGCTCTAAACACTAATGAGAATAAAGGATATGATGAAGAATAAACTGTTTGTCACGCTCAAGATACCGAAAATTAAAGTAATTGTCTTTAATAACTGTATATTGAGAAAATCCAGGGAATGCCATTTTAAGCCTTTTTTTATTATTATTATTATTGTTGATCCCAATTCGTGGTTTGATAACATTAAGAAGCTCTAGATGATCAAAATAAACTATTCGTTTTTGACTAATGCTCTTTTACGGTCATTATAATGTGCCATCGCTAGTGCTAACAGATGTTTAGTGCAATAGCGAGTAAGAAGGAAGAGCCTCTCTTTTGAATCCTTATACATTGCGTACTAATGAGTTTACTTCGCCAAGCTAAGTTAGATTTATAATTGGTCACATTTGCCTGGCACTCCCAAGTATACTTATAGCTTTTGCTTGGCTCGAGAATCAAGCCAATTGTACAGGCGGTTGCTGGAGTCGCCAAAGTAAGAATAGCCGTGCAGCAAAATCATGAGCCCACTTTTTTTCATTTAAAGTTTTCAGTTCTCGATAACAAAAAATATTTAAAAATGATCAATGAAGGTTTTTGGTTAATTACAGTGAGAACTAGACATTTTACGAGAAAGTCGTGGATGCTAGAGTTTTAAATCTTACAATGATACATATATTTCCACCCCTTCGTACGAAATGCAGCAATTTTGTATCCTGAAACTTAAAAAAGTTAGGGTGCCGGTACATGGAGTCTTGGGCTCTGTTCTGAACTGCTCGAGAAGTAAGGTGATAATTTATTATGAGTGCGAATGAGACAACATAATATCGCTGTCTCCCTCGCACTCATGATAAAATGTCACGTGACCTTATTTCCTGAGCATTTCGAGACATAATATTGAACTTATCAGACTTGCCATAAGGCCGTATGAGTTGCGAGAGATGAGTAAAAATTACTCGAAAAATGTTGTTTCTGCTCCGTCATAGTCTTCCAAAAAAAAATTGCATGTAGTTTTTGGTGATTTTTTTTTTCAATATTTATTAATCGATTTCTTGAGGAGTACGAAATAAAGTTTGAAGCAATCGAGTTTTTTTATTATTTTTGTTAATAATAAGAGACATTTTTTTTTTTTTATTAATCATAGAATCAAAATGTAACTGAACAAAATTTTGAAATGATACTCATAATTATTTAAACCTATTATACTAGAATTTACAATTATTTTGCCAATATATTTTTAATAAAACGAGAAAAAAATAATTTTTTTAATTCACAATAATTTATTTTTTTAATTTTTATGCATTGTTTTTTTTTTATAGAAAAAATCAGATGATCGTCTCGAAACTTGACATATGATAAATTAATAACATTATCTGTGACATCTCGTATAAAAAAATTGGCGAAAGTCATTGGGCCAATTTTCTTAAAACTGAGTTTTTATCAGTTTTCCCACAGGCGACCGTGTTAAATGACTGAACTTTGAAATTCAATATCTCAAAAACGAAACAGATGAACCTCTTGAAATTCTGACAGGTTTATTGTAACAACAATAAGATCGTCTGGTCAAAATTAAAAAAAAATTCATTGGAGGGTTTTATCTCTACCGAACGTCCTTAAATCAAGTTTGAAAAAGCTTTGTGCCAATTAATGGGCAGCTATTTTTTACCTTAAACGATAATAATTCGTATATCCTAACATTTAGAAGAGTTGAAATAACAATAGAAAAAAATAAAATATTTAGTATCAATTCAAAAAAACTGGAATATATTTTTAAAAAATTAGCAAAGTTACTATGTATGTCATAATCCTACTTTTTCTTTCGGTGAAAACTGTAGCAGAAGTGCTTGATTAAAAAATTAATTTTCTTGCATGAATTTAATTATTTATAGCACGATGATAAGTTGCACACGCATAAATTAAATTTGCATAAAAGTTCACGTGATATGACAAACTGCGGTGCATCTCCCTTTTTCCCCGGCTCAACAGTCTGATACGTATTATCGATCCGTCCGACGCGGAAGCGCTTGTGTGCGTGCTAATGCGATGACGATGCTGACAACGACTGCCTGGTCTGTTTGCACCTGAGCGCTTGACTGACACACATTTCGTTTTGTTTTGTTTATTTTAAACTGAATTAAATACGGAGGAATTAAATAAAACTTCCTGTTTCTCTTGTAATTTTCTACAAGATTCTTCAGAGTTGTAATTAAATAATGGACAAATTCAAGATTAAATTTATTTCACACTGTATACATACGAATCAGCACTACAGGCGAAAACAGTGTGCCTGCTTACCAGTAACAATTATTATACTTCTATATTTACTGTAGAAAATTATCGTTTGGAATCATTAGAAAAAAACTTGACTCTTGGAATTTTAAAACACAAAAATATTGAATTAAAAATATGAATTATAAAAATGAAAAGCATTTAAAAGATAATTTTATATCTACAGCATCATCCAGTGCTTTCTTCTATTATTTTTTTGGGTATCCAACGTACATTATGTCTAATGGTCTAAGTATGAAAAGTCGCATTACCACATTTTTGCCTAGTATAATTATGAGAAAATTCTTGTTTTATTATTTTTATTGTGAATTTCTCAAAATTGCCTTTTCTTTTGTTTTTGTATATTTGAAAAGGATCCGTCGTATGTTAGTTATTGATAAAAATCTGCCTTTTCATAATTTATTTATGGAAAGTTTGTAGAATAGATTTTAATATATTCTATAAAATGTTGGTGACGATTGATACTTTTTTTGACAAATTTTCAAATAATTGTACAAATAATCTTTAAGAAAACTATTTTTTCCTGAACATAATGTTTACTCTTACAGTATTGTTATGTTTTAATCATTGGATTGCAAATAGTTTGATATTTACCATTGTAAAATTAGAATTATGTTACGATTTTAAAAATATTTTAGCATGTATTAGTTTCTCAAAAATAACGGAAAAATCGATTTTTGTAGAACCAAACAAGCTAGGAATAATAAAGCCTACTTTGGCAGTTGATTTTTTCTCCCAACCCCAGAATGTGGAACAAAATTTCCATTCATGAATAAATGAACATCTCCAACAACTGAAATTAAAAACTCTTAGTTCAAATCAAATGCTGATTACTTGATCGCTACTGTGAGCCACCCAAAATTACGGCCAGTAAATTACGGGGAAAAAATACTCGCGAAAAATCTAAAAATGACTCGCACACAAGCAAAATCGTACGTACTCCGAGTAGTATACAAGTGAAATTTATAAAGAGCGCTCCCCTCTAATCCCTCAGACATATAAATAAAAGCTTCGCGTCCTCCCCCACACGACTATTCTACTTCCAAGAGCCTCCTCTTATCACGCCAAAAAAAAATCACGAAGGAAAAAAAAGCCGTTCTTTCTCCCCTGTCAACATTCAGTTCCCCGACGAGGGGCGGGAAAAATAGGGCGAGTCCCGAAAACGATACGATGAGCATGACTGACTGTAACAATAATGCTCATCCTCCCGCAGAATGACGGGGCTCGTGGGGGATTATTTGTATTCATACCCCACGCAGAATGACGGGACAGTAACTGGCAGTATTAGGGGGGGGGATAGGTCCGTTTTCCCTGATTTCCGAAAGATTTTTGTTTCATGCACATCTGACACCAACACCGCCAAATTAGGCGAGTCACCGGTGAATAAGAACCGAGCGCTGGTCTCTTTTTCGCTCGGTAAAAATATAATTGGCAGGGATCATCGACGCCTCGCTTCGTAAGAATCCATCATCGCGGTGATTCTACGGCAGATCGACCGAGTAAAGAAAATAGTCTCCAACCGCCGTACGAGACGTGACCGAAACTTGGATCGACCGAAGCGTAAGAAACATCGCTTCAACGACCTTGAAAAATTTATCTCGAAATACGCAATCACGCGCGGTAGCTATTTGTCCGTTCGTCCAAACATAATTTTTTCGCGCCTCTGACGACCGTTTGTGCGCGTTATCCCATTAATGGGAAGAGCACGCAATCTTCCCCCCCCCCGCGCGCGAGAATCGAATCCCGGACTTCCGCAGCGTTCCTCGGGAGCTACTCAGCACTCGAGGCCCGAACCGCGGTTTTCACTCGAACGGGGATCAAAGTTTTTCCCCGGCCAAAGTCGCCAGCTGAGGCTCCCGAGGCTTCGGTGCGCCGTGTATTAAACGAACGCTCTTCCCCGGCCACGTTCCGGCGCAGCAGCGGCAAAGGCAGAGCAGTATCCCCCGGACGCGGAACTGTTTACGCGTCCACGGCAGGAGGAGGAGCTGTGATCGCTGCTCACGCTCGGAAACTTGACTTTTATAAACGAGCTGTCGCGTATCGTACGTACATGCCCGAGTGCCAAGGGGACGGCAAACGCCGCTCGTTGGTATATGCACGTGCGAGCTTTCAGCCCAGCCGCGGGAGAGGACGCGCATGTGCGTGTATGTACAAGGGCTGGCGTTCGATTAAGGCCAGCCGCTGCTGCTCGAAGAATCGATTCGACACTTGGAGTGGCTCTCGGTCGTCGTTAGCCGGAGCGCAGAGTCGCTGGGTGCTAAGGGGGGGGAGGGGGTGACTTCGGTACTTCAGGGATATCTTTGGAGGCTCGGTTGATAATGGCCGTCGGAGATTGTCAAGTTCACGGAGCTGGGGGTGGTTGTTCCGTAATATCGTCCCGGAGTGGATGTTTGGAAATCGTTCCGAGAGTCCTGGGATTCGCTATTTTTGACGGTCGGAAAGTTTTGGTTGGTCGAACGATGATGCGGATGATTATTTTTGTATTAAAAATCACGAGCAACGCTTCGGATCGGGGAAAAATATCAAAGGACATGAATAACTTTGGGACTCGAGTAAATTCGTGATCGAAACAAGCCCAATTATCACGGTTTATTTTTTTCGCAAACATTTTAACAATCAGTTTCGATGAAGAATCATTGTTGGGGAGTAAATGGGCACAACAATGAAAAGAAAAGTTTGCGGCACACGGTAAAGTTTGCGAAGCCGTGACTATTGTTAACGGCGTTGGCTCGCTCGTTCGTTGAGCTTCGACATGCATGACAATCATGGGGACGCCAATGCACTGTTGCACGCAAGTTCGATCCGATTAACTACAGTGTGCAGCTTCCGAACGAGCGCTCGTACCGAAGTTGCGTACTACCCCTACTATTTTGTATTTCTTTACATTCCTTCCGGTATTGTGAGGCTCTTTGTGATTCGAAAATAGCAGTTCACTGTTGTAAAACATGCAGCGAGAAAGTTGTTCCACTTGGTCTCGGGAATGTCGATGCAACATTTTTATTACAAAATCACGTATGCAACTTTCTTGCTGCAAATTTCTCAACAGATAACAATAAATTGCTTTGTTTGATGCTTGTCTAAATTGTTCCTTTTTTAGGGACGAATTGTTGTGGTTATTTTTTTGGTTCGTGATTACTGACAATTCTGATGATAATCAATCTGATTAATCATTGTGATTATATAATATATTCATTCACATAAGGTCGGATCAGAATAACGTTCTTAATGTTATTGACAATGTACACTTGTAATGTTATGATGTTTACTTTCTATATCTGATTCGCTATAAAACTTAAAAAATATCAACGGGCAAGTAATTCGTGAGCTCTAAATGGTCACATGAGAAATTTTTCTAAAATTACAATTTAGTTACGTAGTGAATAAAATCAATTTTTACGATGTAATAAAAGATACACATCGACTTCATTGATGATATAAAAAACGTAATTTTGATCACTTGGACAAAGTCCACAACCTTTTTTTTAGAATTTAATTTGACAATGAAACAATTTCAATCTAATGACTGGAAATCTCCTCTTCTTCCTCACTCCTTATATGTAATAACTATGTTTTCTCTGTACATTCTGTGAAGAAAGTTGCTCTCATGAAAATTTATGTTATGAATTGTGATTTGTTTTGGCATAGATATTTGGTTTTATGACATAATATGTAGTTTGGAGCTCGGATGTCTTTGATAATGGTGGGGAGTGCTCAGGGCTTCTGGCACCTGTCTAATGCTATCTTGTATAGGTTAAATTTTGTCCCGAAGAGGCCGACTTGAACGGCGAAACGTCGACAGACATGTCTGGCTGATAAAAGAAACTCACACTTGGCTTTATTCTTCCCTAGTAATTGCAATTTGAGTTCAATTCCTAACCGAAAGAAACTTATTTCAATCAAGGAATCAATAAAACTGTTGATTCAAATTCATTTTCATAAAGAGTTGAATCAAATTGTTGATTTATTGGTATTTGAATAAACAATTTAATCCAACTGTTTTGTAAAATCCATCACGAGTGACACTTGTCTTTACTTTTTTGCCTTTTTTCTTCTTGATTCTTGAAGAACAATGCGTCTTCCGCAGGGCCGAAAAATATTTAATATTCCAATGAAAACATTACAAATAAAAGTTTATTCTTCATTGTCTCGTATTTCAATGAATCAGTCAAACAAATAATTTCGATTCTCAATGGAACTTTAATTGAATTAAGATTTGATTAAATTATTCACGAGCTTAAAAATTATCCCATAAACTTGCCGGTTTTTCATTTTACACCATTAAAACTCATCCGATTCCCCTTCACGAAGAAAAAAGTCATTCCCAATGAATCACATTGTATAAACTCCTTCAGGATGGAGTCATCAGGCGACGGGCAGTCACTAACCCACTCAGCACCCTCCATCTGACGGGAAAAGTCTCTCGAACAGAGAGGGATCGCCCAATCTCCGGAAAAGTCGAGGGGACCAGCGAGGCACTACACCGTAAAATCTCTCAGGATCGGCTTAGCGTGAAAATTCGCCAAGACGACGAGGCAACGACGACCGGGCACATTGGACGAGCACGAGTCGAGAAGCGGTGTTGATTGCCATCGGCGCGAGAGGCGGCGGAGATGGCGAACACGGCGCACCTGGTGCGCCGGCAGAGCTCGCGCGACCTCAAGCCCCAGAAGAGCGTCGACAAGCTCGAGATGAAGGAGATGCGCGGGAGACTCGTCGTCGAGAGCCGCAAGAGCAACATCACTGCCAATTATGGGGCTACCAACGCTGCCTTCGAGGACTCGAGTCCCAGTCACAATAAGGTGAGTGGCTTTATTACCATCGTTTCTATTTTAATACGCGTTGTTTCAACGATAATTCAAAAACTCTAGTTTTCTGAATCTCCTGCGCACTTCAGAGTCTAATTAAGACTTTCAAAGACTTTGAAAGACTCTGGAAGAATTTAAAAGACTCCCAAATCATCAGAAGTCTTAAATATTTCTTTATGACTTCGAAGTCTTTTTGAGACTTAAATTACTTCAAAGTCATTGAGGGAGTTCAACATCACCGGATGACTTCCAATGTCTTCGAAAGTCTTTTGTCCGAATCTCTTAACGAGGTACTGCGCCACTCAGAGTCTCAATAAGACTTTCAAAGACTTTGAGAGACTCTGGAAGAATTTAAAAGACTCCCAAATCATCAGAAGTCTTAAACATTTCTTTATGACTTCGGAGTCTTTGGAAGACTTCAGAAGTCTTTTCGAGACTTAAATGACTTCAAAGTCATTCAGGGACTTCAAAATCGCCGGATGACTTCCGAAGTCTTTGAAAGTCTTCGAAAGTCTTTTGGGAGAGTGCGCCACCCCTTGCCTCCTAAGTCACCTGGGACAAAAACGTTTTTTTTTTCGAGGAAACAACTTTTTCTGGATACAATTTTTTATATCTTTAAATTAGTATGTTTAGCTATGATTTTTTTTTTTTACGGCATAGTATCATAAGCTTGAAACTTTAAGCATACAAGTGTAAAACTTCACCAAGAACTGACAAAAACTCATTCACGCTTGGTCCCCCTTTTCCTATATCCAACGCTGATCACTACCTCTCCCGGAAAAACCAAGCTCATGCCCTACTCTTCCACCCCAGAAACAGCTCACTATTGATATTGATATTCATCATATCAATATCACAATCACGATCGAGTCCGTTGGTTATCCCGCAGAGCAAGCTCGGCACTAGCAGTACCGGCACAACCTCGTCGACGGCGGCAGCGGCAGCCGCCTCAGCCCTGTCCACTGGGGTCGGAGACGACAGAGGAGGGGGAGGCGGAGGCAGCAAGCTCGGGAGCAACGAGGGCAAGGGGATATTCAAGCCCGAGGCTGGGGAGGACGAGCGCGAGAACTGGGACAGCAAGCTGACCTTCCTCCTGGCCACTGTGGGGTACGCAGTGGGCCTCGGCAATGTTTGGCGCTTCCCCTATCTTGCGCAGAAGAACGGCGGAGGTATATGCCGCTGATGGCTGTTGAGAGGGCGTGGGAGGAGGAGGTTATGTTAATTGAGAGCCGTATTGCCGTGGCAAGCTTTTCTTTTAATTTACTTATCTGCAAATCGAATTTTGAAATTTTGTAAGTCGACTTACAACTGAACAAAGAAGGGTGCTCAACTTTTGGATTTGAGATGAATTTTTTGACAAAAAAGTTTCATTGTCAAACATAACCTCTCCCTCCCATGTCCTCTTAAGTGCTATCGGGAGGGTTATGTGGGGGTGATATACGATCGGTAGTCGGGGGTAGGAGACAACGTGTAGTTTCGGACAATAGGGTATGATTATACTTTTTCAAATACTTTGCCGAATGGGTTTTTACTGAAAATTTAATGAGTAATATTGAGTAAAAATATTCGAAAAAAGTGTTAAAATACTTTAATTCAAACTTTATTCACTAAAAATATATGTAGTATTGTCTTTTGGTGTGAAAATAATTTGTTAAATAGTGCGTTTCTTAAAAAAATGTTTTTAGCAAAAATAGTGTAAAGAATGTTTATTGCGATTTGTTTGAAAGCCTAATAATTTTTTAATCAACCAATGACAATTTTTTAGGTTATTGTCATACTTTTACTATGTGAAAAATCTGACCAGTAACCGTGTTCAAGTCTGACAACTTCTTCCATACATAAATCACACGTATTGCGAAAAATTTTGTTCCCTATGTAATAATGACCTCAAACTTGTCTTCAAACCATTTCAATCAGTTCCAATATTATAAGTTTTAAATAAATCCACGAGATTCTACAAAGATTTGCGGTTTAATTTCCAACGGATCACCCCGCGGTGCGAAAGAGCAAACTGCATCGTTTGAATGTCTATTATAAAACCCTATAGCACCGGCTAAAAATACTTCCTCACCAATCGTTAAATGACATCGCAAGAGCAGAGAAAAAAGCCTTGAGCAAAGTAAGGCGGAGTGGGGCGGTTTTTTTTTCATCAAAGCCCGCATTAATGTTCCTTCGTGGTATATACTCTCTTAAGCCGCCTTCGTCCCAGCCGCGTCCAACTACCGGAAGAAATATGCAAATATAGATTTGGAAACTTATCTCCCTCCAATCACTGCACATGGATATGCCATGTACACGGCTTAGCGGAGAACTGACCAAAATCGATTTTTAGCCTCGACCTGTGCTCCTTCCCTCTCTCTCTCTCTCTGGCTTATTATCCGCGCAATATGCTGCCGTCACAGGAGGAAAAAGCCAGCACTGAGCTGAGAAAATCGATAAAAACTAATTATGTTCGAAAAATAATTTGGATTGAATTTTTTCATCTTGAAAAACCTATTTCTAAAATAAACAAGACTCGATCTGACCTCGGATCTGACCGTAGCGCACAAAGGAAAATCAATTTTCAAAAGGGGAAATGAAAAGCTGCACTTACGATTTTGATAATTTCGCACACTTTCCCACGGTAAAGAGTTGTAAGTGCATTCACATGCTTTAATGGGCACAGAAAGCTGCGCTTGGGCTTTTTAAAGTTTGGAAACGCGAGCTCGACGATTTTACTGGGTAAAGAAGGCGTAAGTGCACTATAAAGGCTAGTCAGTCGGCATGAATTTGGGCCAATTAAATTTTGTTAATATTTTACTTTGGCCAACTTCTATTGATATTTATTTCAATATTTTTGATCATTAAAAAATATACAATACTTGTGAAAACCTCATCAGATCGGGTAATTTAAAGTTCCAAATTTTGTCAAAAATGTCACTAACGCTTTTTCGATGGAACGGCTGTAGAAATAACTCGAATTTTTTCTTTATGCGCTTAAAAATTTAATTTATAAATTTTAATTAAATGACAAAAATTCAGCTATTCATAGGTGAAATAATAAAGTAAAATACAAATCTGATACCCAAAAAAATTAATCAAAGCAAAAACTGACGTACTATTTATTTCTGACAAAACTCTTTCTATGTACAAGTTAGAGTAAATTTTAAATCCGTACATGCAACTTGTTGTATAGATTATTACTAATATAAAAATAAGAGAAAATGTATAATATGGACATACATACATACATACGTATTGTGTATATATTTATTTTTGTACATGAGCCTAAATAAATGTCACTTTATTCGATGAATCAGTTTCTTCAATAATTAGTTTTTGCATCATATGCAATTCCTAAGTAGTTTCGTGACTGTGCGGCGAAACTTTCTTTAATTTGCAACTGGCTAGAATTAATTTTGGCATGATTGGTTATTAAATATGTCAGCTTCATATATGTCTTTATTTTATGGAAAACATATATTGTTGTTTACCAATTGATACGTATGAAAACAACTGTTAGTTAGCAAAATATAAAATTCCGGGTTTGTACTGAACATCCATAATGGATGCTTAAAATTAGAACTATGGATCTCAATTATCTCTCTTTCCTAAGTCAAAATTTCTCTACATGTGTAATTTCTCGTACATTATAGGTGCTTTCTTAATACCATACTTCGTGATGTTGGCGATAGAAGGCATTCCTATATTTTACCTTGAACTCGCCATCGGACAAAGATTACGAAAGGGTGCTATTGGGGTTTGGAATCAGGTGAGATTTGTTGTTTTTAAATTTTAAATAAACACTCATATTTAACACCAATCCATTAAATTCTCGATCCAAGGTATCTCCGTTTATGGCCGGAATAGGTGTCAGCAGCGCTGTAGTATCATTCAACGTAGCCCTTTACTACAATACTATTATCGCATGGTGCCTGTTTTACTTTGTTCAGGTACATTAAAATTTATTTTGTCGAATCATGTAGCGACTTCATCATTCATCAAACATTCTGAATACATTTTATCTGAATCACAATTTTTTACAGAGCTTTCAATCTGAGCTGCCTTGGGCGGAGTGTCCTAATAAATATTATTCGAATGGTTCTTATGCACTTGAACCGGAGTGTTTAGTAAGTTTTTATATTTTCTGAAATGGTATAACTCAATACACTGACAGTAAGAATGTCTGAGATGTTAAGAAGTATTAGGAATATTTCATATGCAGTGTTTGATGTTAATTAGTATTCTTTTACGATCAAGTATTTAATATTCACAATTAATTGTGTTTTGCCTTGAAAGGGGGATGAGATCACATATTATGGTATTGTCAAAGTTTCATTTGAATCTAATTGGATACAAAACGTTGAACAAACCATTCTAAGGCATTTGCAAAAATTATAAAATCTCAATCAATTATTTAAAATTTTAATAAAATTATAATACAAGAATCGAATCTAAAAAATTACAGTTTTTGAAAACACACTGAAGCATTTATTTACGATACAGAAATATTCTTTTCAATGTTTCCGATTTCTAATTGCCTTTTTAAGTCGATTCTTAAAACTTCTTTGCAATAATCAATAATTAACATTTACTGTACGAGACAAACTTATATCCAAATAAATATTCACTAATTGTTGAAAATAGATCATTGAATGCAGGGCTTTTTTATATAAAGACATCATTTAAATCAAGAACGATTGCTTTTATTACACCGATATTACTTCTTATTTACAGCAAAGCGGTCCAACGCAATATTTTTGGTATAGGACAACTTTAATGATCTCTAAGGATATCAATACACCAGAAGTTTTCAACTGGAAAATTGCGTTAGCGTTAGTCGTTGCATGGATTCTTGTGTATATGTGTATGATCAAAGGAATAGCTTCCTCAGGAAAGGTATCTTTTATTACTTTTATTATTAAAATCAGCACATATTACACGTATACTAGAAATTAGTGCTTTTATTAATAATTTATCCACATGTTTACAAAAGAATATAATAATTTTCACTAATATAAAAATTTCTGTACAGGTTGTCTACGTTACAGCTACTTTTCCGTATATCGTCCTCATAATTTTCTTTTTCCGAGGCGTAACGCTACCTGGGATGTCTGATGGTCTGCGTCATCTATTTACACCAAAAGTATAAAATAGCATCTCCTTCATAAGAAGTGATATTCATCATCGGTTTAATGTTGTCGTCGATTTTTTTTAGTGGTACACATTAACGGATCCAGTTGTCTGGTTAGAAGCTGGCACACAAATTTTCTTCTCTCTTGGGTTAGCTTTCGGTGGTCTAATCGCCTTTTCGTCGTACAATCCCGTCAACAACAACTGTTATCGCGATGCAATCATGGTCAGTCTCACGAATTGCTTCACGTCCATGTTTGCAGGCATCGTTGTTTTTTCTATAATCGGTAATACTCTTGGTTTATGCATTTCTCAATAGTTCTCTTGTACAAAAAATTTAAACTATAGTATTGTTTCGATAAGTCACACAAATGTCCATCTGATTACAGGTTTCAAAGCGACAATGGTCTATGAACAGTGTCTAGCTGAAAAGAATGCAACATTGATAAGTGTCTTTGGCAGTCCTGGAAAGATACCGAGCCATTTACCTATTAGCGGAACTTTGCTTAATGTTACAAATGGAAACGGCAGCCTAGCAAACTTAATAATGCCTGAATTGCCAGTATGCGATTTGCAGAAGGAATTGGATAACGTAAGTATTACTTAATTCTTATATCTATTCAGCTGCATCCTAATAATTTACTTCACAATATAAAAATAGTAAATTTTTTTACGCTTGCCATAAATATACAATAAAAATTCTGCACTAATAGTAGAAAATACTGTTTACAAGGAATGTTTATCTTACTCAACAAGTTTACTCATTCCAAAGATACAAATTTATATGATAAGTTTATACATTTCCTAAATCACGAGACCGATGAAGGCTTTTTAGCTATCAGTGACATCATTTGTGAAAAGTATCCGTCGTTCTGTTGCATTAAGACTTCAGGACGATCGAATTCGACTATCCTACCATTATCCATTACGAGTATTTTATCCATATCCTTAATCGTGTTCAATCTATGTGCTATTGTCAACACAGTACAATCATTGAATTTTTTTCTGATCGTCTCTTGAATTAACAAATCAGTATTAGCATCGACATTTGCTGTAGCTTCGTCCAGCACCACAATTTTATTTTTCTTAAGAATCACTCGGGCTAAGCACAATAGTTGACGTTGGCCGACACTCAAATTTAACTGATCCACCATCGCATCTAGGGATGTAAAAATTTTGTGAAGTTCTACGTCCCGTAAAGTTGACCAAAGAATCGCGTCGTCAAACTCTTGAAGAGGATCTAAATTCTTTCTTAAAGACACCGGAAATAGTATTGGTTCTTGGGGAAGAATAGAAATTTTGCTGCGCAAGTGTTTTAGCCCGATTGTCTGTGTATCCACATTATCGATAACTATTGAACCTTCGATCCTAGCAAGACGAAATAATGCGGATATCAAGGATGATTTTCCCGACCCCGTTCGACCAATGATACCGACCTAAAAAAATTATTCCCACTGCATAAATTAAAAATCCAAACAAATTTTTAATTTAATTACCTTATCTCCGGCTGCGATAGTAAAATTCAAATTTTTCAATACCATCATATCATGCTGGTAATATTGAAGAAATATATTCTTGAATTGAATTTTTCCTTTACACGGCCAAGAACTTGATGGTGGTAATTGATCAGGTTTCTGATGATCTTCTTGTTCGATTTCAGTGTATTGAAACAGTCTTTCAGTTGAAACCATATGAGTATCTACGTCTCCAGTTAATTTTATACCTCTAGCCATTATTCCCGTGAGAGTTATCAATTGCGTAATAGCAAGGCCTACATCAGCACCGCTGCTTTGATCGTTTTTAAACAGTAATAAGTTGTAGACCACGACGCTCATGAATAATAATGTTACGCAGTCCAACCAAAAACTATAAGCTATTAGAGAGTATTGACAAAGCCCTGCTGCAGCTGTATGATTATCTTGAAGATTATCGAAATTTTTTGTCACCACCGATTGAGCTCGACAGGCACGTATTGTTGATCTACCGGAAAGTGTTGAATTGACGTGATAGAAAACTGGACTCTTAGCTAAAAAAATTTAGCTTTTTAAGTAGTTAATCATATGAATTATATTATTAATTTTATCGTTATATGTATATCAAGTGGACCACATCGATGATATAATTAAAACGATCCATTAAAGCTTACTTTCTCCATCTAATCTCATAATGTCTTTCGTAGTTTTAATGACAACTGTTCTTCCTTTATAAAATATATATCCCATACAAAAGATGAATATGATAGAAAAGTTGTTGATGATAATGATTTGTATCATAATACCCATTATGATAAAGAAATACTCAGTGGCTTCAACTATAAGTGCTCGTAATCTTTCATCTACAGATCCCATATCTTTTGAGAATCGATTAAGAATTCTTCCTATAACACATTTGTATAGATTATCGCATTAAAAGTAGGTGTACTTGATACTAAATAAACATGTACTTGAAATTAATTAAACATTTTTACACTTACCAGAATCATTTGCTTCAAAAAACATTACTTTTGCTCTAATTACAGATGAAGCCATTAAATTATGGATTTTTTCATTACATTTATTCAAAAGAATGGTGCATAATGAAGTTTTTGCTATGCACGCGATAACGATAGACAACGTAAAAAATGCAAAAATAAAAATAATATTTTGGGGGCATAATAATTCTGATTCCTTCATTCTATCGATTCGAGAGACATATGAACTATTTGAATTCGAACCGTTGCTATGAGAGTACAAAGCATTACTATACAAATGAGAATTGTGATGGGTATAGACAGTTTGGTGTTTGGACCTAAAAAAGAAATATTATTAATACTGTGCAAAAACTATCACACTGATGTGATTAAAATTATACTGTATAGAATCCGAACCAATATGCCACAAAATAATCTGAACCACTTATTAATAGCTGAGCAAATGCGAAGACCAAACATGTAAAAAAAGGTAACGTGTAAGAACCACACGAAGTAAAATATTTCCAATATAAGAATGTACGTAGCAACATTTCGTTCTCGTTGTCAGTATTCACACTTTTGTTTGTGCTTATTATTCTTTCCTTGCTGCATAATAGCTTATGCGTTTCCTTAGAACCAATTCTTTCATCATCTTCAACTGTATTCTTTGTTTGATTTAAACAATTAATTTCCTGTAACTGTATCTTCTCAATATTTTGATTTTCGAGCTTATCATCTAGATTCCAATAATGTGAAAATATCTCAGTTTTCTGAAGATCCTGAAAGTTTCCTTGATATTTTACGCAACTCTGCAATTAAAAGATTGGATTTTAAATTCCACAAAAATTATCACATTTTGAAAAGTCTTTTAAGTATACCCACATTATCCATGACAATGATTTCGTTAGATTCTTTCAAAATTTGTTGTTGGTGGGTTATTAAAACACGAGTCTTATTTTTCAAGAGCCCAGATATACAGCCTTCCAGTAATCGTTTGCAAACTCTACTGTCAACAGTTGCTAAGGGATCATCCAACAAGTAAATGTCAGCGGTTCGATAAACTGCTCTGCGCAAAGAAATTATTTCAGCAAATTAAGGAATTCAATTTTGTAGTCGTAACAGCACAAATGTCAGTTTCACATTGATTACCTTGCCAAGTTGACTCGAGCGCATTGCCCGCCACTCAAAGTCTCTCCACTTTCCCCAACTATGGTCTCATCGCCATGAACCAATTGATTGAAGTCTTCTAGTAGAGCACAAGCTTTTATGACCCTATCATACTTGTCTACATCGTACAGTTCACCAAAAAGAATATTTTCCTTGATAGTTCCTTTGAAAAGCCAAGGCTCTTGGCTTGCGTACGATACATCACCAAACACGCAGACTTGACCTTTCGATGGATGCACTTCGCCCAACAATAATTTAAGGAGTAAACTCTGTAATCGTGTAAACCAATGATACAACTCTTTTATACATATTATTGAAATCAGGCTTCAACCAACGATTGTAAAAGCAACTACAATGTCTCACCCAACTACCTTTCCTGCGCCAACTGGACCCACAATGGTAGTCAATGATTCCCGTTGAATATTAATATTGACATCATGCAGGACATCATCATTTAAATTTTCTACTGACACGACACTTGCATCCCTGATTGTAATGATGGATTCTTCGTTTTCTGATTGCAAATATTTTACATTAGATGTTCGTTCCTCAAGAACTAAAAATTCCTGTTTAAATGACATGTGTAACTAAGTTTATTTAAACTTTATTGAAATGCAATTTTTATTTTTACCTTTATTCTCGTCATAGAGGCCAGGCCTTCGGATGTTAAATTTACGCATCGCATCAAATGTGAACTTAGTAACACGTCTAACAGATTAAAGTATTGTACCAATGTAAATATTGTATAAGCCGAAAAGGTATGTCCTTGTAGCACGTAGATGATGATCATAACGTATAATGGTATGCGTTTCGAGAATGATGAGACAGCAAACAAAAAGTTTTTCAAATGAGAAGCAGTGGAAATGACATCCATCTCGTACCTTCCATTCATCAGATAATATATTAATTATTCATAAAATAATATGTCCGTGTTCTTAATAAACGTTCAAGTACTACCTCCTGGCAAGAAAGACGAGCTGTTCAAATGGCTTTTCCCAAGCGTACATTTTGATTACGCGAATCCCATGCACGATCGCACTCAATAGCATTACCCTATCGTCGGTCTTCATTGCTATTTTTCTGCGAAATCGAGCTATCACTCTGCCACTGAGACCTAAAATTTATTTTCATATGTTTATCTATATTCTCTTCAGTTCACTTTATTCTAAGTTTATGAAATTTCTTATAATCACCAAACACAGGAATCGTAAGGGTCATCATAAGACCAATGCCGGCAAAGGATACGATTCCCACGTGGTACCAAATTAGGTATACGAGCAAAATCGTTTGTATGGGCAACACCCAGAGTGTGTGAAGAAACAAAAAGAAAAGCTCAAGTCTGGCCGCATCGTTTGACAGCAGATTAATTATCCGTCCACTGTTGGCTTGTTTTTCAGTGTAGGACAATTTTAATATCTGCCATTAGCCGTTAGTGTGGTTCATCATAATGAAGTAGAAATAAAAAATTTATTTATGATTTTTAAAAATTTGTTTTGATAACGTATCGTAAAATTTTTTCAAAAACGTGTTTGAAAATTTTATTTATGACACGCCGTGCTCTAAGTACGATTTTAGGACACGCTGTGCAAAAAGAGGCGTGTCGAAATCGAACTTATAACACGTTGTGTCATAAAGTATTG
>JAPYYV010002803.1:19856-30514 GCA_030522625.1 Copidosoma aretas
TTCTCCTCGTGTGAACTTGTCACCCTCGCTTCGCTCGGGCGCAAACGTCCACACGAGAAGAAAACTAGTTTATAACACTAGTATCGAAAAGTACTATTAGTAAACCTCTTATTTAAAAATTGCATTTGAAAACGTACTGACTCAAAAATTTGTTTAAAAAAATAACAGTACATATGATTGGATCTTAGAAATAAAAATTACTACTTCCAAGAGATACAACATTTAAACGTAAATCAGGCATAATTTAAACTACACTCATCTCAATAAGAAAATTATTTTAAGATAGGCAAAACTTTCGTAAGTAACAATTGCATTTTAAGTTTTTTTTAAATATATAAATTTGCGTATGTCTAACCGAATAAGCTTCTGTGAAAATTGTAATGGATTAAAGGAATTTAGCTGACATCGCAAAGACTGTAATCTCTTTTCTTATTTTATTCTGCGATATCCTAACTTTGTAACACGTCACTAAAATAGCATTGGGATATTCAATTATAAATGTTTTTAAAAAAAAATTTTTAAATATAATTTTTCAAGTACAATTCTGAGGTATGACATTTTTTACATGTGATGCTGTGATTTGACGCTGCTGGAATGAAATTTTAAGATACTATACGTTCTTTCACTTAACAGACGATTTAGAGATTAATGGTAATAATAAATTTCATGAATGAGATGAGTAAAGTGGCAAATGAAGTGCTATTATGAATCTAAATGCAGAATTGTAAATTGGACATAACGGCGTTTGATTGACGTTAAATTCGCTAAGGAAATTATTACCATGCTGTATTTCTCATCGAAGGAGCAAACTTTTGTAGTAAAAATATCTTTGTATATTGTCAAAATTTTTGAGCAACCGCATAATACGTTCGGTTGGACATTTTTTCACTAATTTGTCACAACAACGATTATCCAAAAAGTCGACTGGTTAATCGCACATTAATTAGTTGTTAATTACTTACCTTTCTGTAAATAAGGGAAGCACAGGCCACTCTGGCGCTCACACCGACGCTGCGCAAGTTTATGAGCTGATGGTTGAATACTAATTGCCCCAATATTCTGGTAACCACAAAAATCGTCGCGTAAACATAAATTTCCGTTGTACTTGACGTTGACTGTTGATCAAAGTGCCAAATAAGAAGGCCGACAGCTATTGGCTCGATCGTTCTTCAAAGTAACAGAAAGTCCAGTTGTGAAACATTGCAACAAATATTTTCGAAGAAAGCGTGAAGTAGATAAGGTAATGGTTTACTAACTGGAAAATAATGTGATAGAGAAACGCGTGACATGCGCTACCGAGGAATCTCGATTGGAATGTCCTCCAAAGTGGACGAAAAAAGCTGACTTTCCTTCCCGCCTTCGCCGAATTTGACAATTCTTCGTTCCAATTTCTGCCATTTTAAAATAATGATTACAGTTTGTCCCAAATTAGTATTGTTCGTGTGAATGAAAGAAAAAAAAAAAGTATGCACTTTTCCAAAGCATCGGCATTGTATTCGCTAAGGTTTTCCGGTAAAACTTCGTAGAGATCTTCTCGTTCCAGCTTTTTCTTCTTCCCCACTGCAAATATTGGCCACAACCAACTGAAAATAAACCAATTGTATATCATTCGTCTCGCTTTGCGCGCGGAAAAAAAAAAATCACGGCATTGTCGCGACAAAGGCGATGTAGAGTGTTAACGCTACGTGCGAGAACAATGAGAAGGATCACAGAGCAGCACAGTCGCGCGTAATATTCCGCGAAACGCAGCAAAGAAAGGGTCTATCTCTGATAAGAATGGGGAACAAAGTAGTACAACACGAGTTCCTCGTAAATCAGAGCATTGTCTTGCTATCGCGTGAAATCGCGCGAATCGATAAATATATTGAAATCGCGCGAAAGCAAACGACTCACAGCGGCTTGGATTTTAATAATAAAAACGCCGTTATCATCCGTCCACGGTACACACTCAGGCACACCATACGCCGGTGAATGAACATCACGCCCACCGCAGCATCACCTATACTCATTCGATCGGATTCATCATAATTGCAATTAATCGTGTCGCGTGTGCTGTACGGCATTCCCGACCGACTCTCTCAATAGGTGCATTCATCCGGAACGTCGGTGTGATTCCTCTCTTCCTCTTTAGTCGTCGTCGCGCAAAATCTAAGAAAACGAAGCTTTCTTCGCTCCAAAGAGATGACGAATAACTGAAGAGTAGAAACGACTTACCAAAAGAACAACCTGCCGAAGATACCGGCGCTCAGCTTGGGATTGGGTCTGCGTTTCCCGTCACTCTGATCCATTTGTCACTTTTTGCCAGAACAACAAAACCACGAGGAAAAATTAACGAGTGCAAAAAACAAGAAGCAAGAAAAAATCAACGAAATTCCGGCAAGAGACGACGCTGCTCTTTCGAGTCGCGCCGTACGACTGGCCTTGGCAAGCTCGCGGTCTAAGCTTGGCTATAAACGAGCGATATCCTCCGGCTCCCCCTGTACACATGCTCGCGCTTCACGAGACGGCGAACGAGTGCGACTGAGAGAGAGAGAGAACAAAGTGCTCTTCGTCACATCTGATGCGCGTGTGTACATGCGGACGAGCGTTTAAATGGACTTGTTGATAGAAGAGAAGCTCGCGAGAAATGCGATCAAAATTTAGCGAACCGATCGCGATCGGGTTCTTTCGGATATAACAGCGCGCGACACTTTTACGTGCGGAACGTTTCTTCAGTCGCGCAGTATTGCGCGTGAAACGTGAGTTGGTCGAGCAATTTGTTGTCGATCGATGAAAAAATGTAATCTATCGAACTTATATATGCCTCTGACTCGATGAATCATATACCGGTGCCTGTATACTATAACAACTGATACGAGTATTTCAGATCATTCAGCCGAGCATTCAATTTTTTATTAGCCGGGACTTCTCAATCATCGAACGTATGATGGAAAATCGGGTCGGACTAATAAACCATGGTTCGGGACAATAGGTTGTATCGATCCGCCTGTATTTAATATCACAACCAAATTTCCTTACTCGCCTTCCCAATGATTGCACAAACAATGTCTCAACTTATTGAAGTAATTAATGAGTCTAATGATTCGATATTCATATTACTGTGCATAAAATATTTACACGTTACCCTTATTCGTATGATTCGAACTACGCGGGCAATACTAGTAATATGTGTCTCTTAACATTCAACGCGAATTAATAAATGAATACTAGTTAACCAATGAATATCCCTCGGCTCGCAAATGCGCATTTTATCAGAGAAGCGCGTCCATAAAAGCGACCCTCGCGCGGAAAAAGAAAACGAATCTTATCAACTCCTGTGCCCCGATAGCTTATCGACGACATTTTCAAAGCTTCGATAGTCGGGAGCGAGCTCGTTGCGTTCATATCGGCTGTCGATTCCAAGATGCTTATCCGACTCGTTACAATCGACCACGGTGAAATCACGAAACATCGATCGAATTGAATGCGCGAAAAAACGTGGTGAAAAATCATCAGCAGCGAGATCTCGCAACGAAACGATGCATGAAACGTGCGCAAGACGCAAAATTATACAATCCCCTGAAATTTCCAGTCAGCGTCGGGAACAGGCCTGGCTTTCATAATATTCACGGAGGCCATCAACCAGTTCCCGGGAGCGCAATTCTGGTCCGTCCTCTTCTTCCTCATGCTCTTCACGCTGGGCATCGACTCGCAATTCGGTACGCTCGAGGGCGTCGTCACGAGCATCGTCGACATGAAGCTGTTCCCGAATCTGCGCAAGGAGTGGCTCACGGGCAAGTGGCTTTTATTCAAGCGCTTAACATACATACGTACGACCGCATTCGCAGTGCTGGGCCAATTATTTTCGGGCTTTATTCGTTCGGTCGATGCTGCGCGACCCACGTATATATAAGCCGCTGTATAAGAAGCACTTAATCATGCAAAAGAGCAATCGAACGCACAATAGGCTGCGGTCATTTCATCGTACGACTATATAGTTTTCATGTACTTGGCTTATCGAGTAATTTTTTGTTTGTTTTTTTTTTCCTTTTTTCAAACGCAACGTTTTAGGTGGCATCTGCCTGGCGTGCTGTACGATTTCAATGGCCTTCGCTCACGGGGCCGGCAGCTACGTGTTCGTTCTCTTCGACAACTTCAGCGGAAACTTTCCTCTGCTCATCATCGCCTTCTTCGAGTGCATCGGAGTCTCCTACGTGTACGGGATAAAAAGGTACATCTGAATACATACATATATATACCAGCGACAAATAGATTGTTTGTCGCGACTTGAACTGTTTTTTTTTTTTTTTTGTTTTTTATTAAACGCAGATTTTCAATTGCGCCAAACCCGAAATTCATAAACTCATCCGTGCCCCGAAGCGAAATCAGTTAAATATCATTTAATTTGAAAATTACACGTGATTATTCTTGGGAAAAAAAACCCGGAATCTTCTCGGGATAAAAAATTTTATAAAATAAGTAGCGGACAGTTTATGCACTTCGCAAAAATAAACAAAAAATATTATTTTGCTTCCTCAAGGAAGAAGCTTTGCGGCGGACAAAAAATCGAATATTGTCAAACATGGTATTTTTTTCTTTGTACCTCGTACAATGGAAGTACCTTACTCTTTCGGAAATGTCGATCTACGTGTGTGAGCAGTATGAATACATTTTTAGGATTCTATATGGTAAGAGTCTGCCTGGCCGTTCAGGGGTTGGGTCCGTTTTATTTTTATATTAACTTCGTCCACATGTAATTAAAGAAGTTCAAGCCTCTTAGGGGTCGTATCCAAATTCCGTAGACGATTTTTCCGATTATTTGACCCCCTCCCCCCGTTTGGACTTCGTGTGAATCAGAAATTTACAGAAATTTCCTCCCCCCCCCCCCCCCCCCTTAAAGTTACGTTGACTTAATTTTTTTCTACATTTTCGAAAGAAAATTGTAAATAATACATCAATTAATTAATAACTATTAAGTATTGAGATATTTTAATGTTTTTATCATGTTAAAGTGACATTTTTTCCAACGAAGCATATAACGTTAGTCATAATAAGTATTAACATAAATGTTGAGTCTAATTTGTTCAAAAATATCTTAAACGTCCTCAACGAACGGAACTCCTTTAACTACCCAACCTTTTATGTCTCTAATAATGGGTATAGGAGCTGACGCTGGTTCCTCGGGAATCTCTGAAGGGTCTACAAGTTTGAATTTTATAATCCTAGTAGCGCTGAGTATTCAGCAATGTTGATCGAAGAATGCCTCAATTAACAAAAGGCATAGTGGTATTTAAAGAGAAGTGACTCCAAAAAAAATTAAAAAATTTTGTATCTCCACTATTAGGTAAAAATAATTTAAAAGCTAATGTTTTAGAATAAAAAAAGAGTGTTATGTCATACGTAAACTTATTGCCTGACCCCCCCCCCCCCCCTCCCAAACACCCCCCTATCTCCCCCCCCCCCCCCCCCCCCCCCCCCCCCCCCCCCCCCCCCCCCCCCCCCCCCGCCCTCCCCTGTTAAAGTCGTCCAAGAGCGAGTTGGTATCCTCGAGGCATCCACCTTCTTAAAAGCTCCATTGTTCTTTACTTTTCAACAAACTGATCTTCATATTTCTCCTTTTTATAAATGACTCAGTGGACCTCCAACTTTCTGCCGCCTGATATTTACTGTGTAATGGTTAGGGTATATAGATTGAGGAAGTCACAAATATTTTCAAACGCTTCAATACGCCAAATGCACCCTGGACCGGACTATACGGCTATCGTTGGCTTGGGTGGCTATACTTAAATTCTACATTTTTTGGCTCCGATCTCCGCAAAGCCCCCAACTGTTGGTTCGCTCCCTTTGAGGCGGCGAATGTCACTTAGCTACCTGGGCCAGTCCGGCCCTTAATTCACCTAGGTTACTTAGGTAGCCTTACAGGGGCCACTCAACCGGGAGGTGGCAGGGGGGCTAAGGCCCCCTCAGTTTAGAAAATTGTGCATGAAAATGTATATCTATATTCATGAATATAAATACTATTCAGCACCCCCCCCCCCCTTCCACATAACGAATAGTTCGGTGGCCCCTGGGTAGCCATTTCAAAGATCCATTGGGGGTGGCTTAGAGAAGGTTCAATTGGTCAAAAATTTCTACCACTAGTGTTTCCAAATGATTTGGATGCAAGAGAGCCAAAAAACGAAGCGGCAGAATTATGCCTATTTTAACCATTTTTGACATTTTCTGTCCAATTTTCGACATTTTGACGTCAAATTACTCAAATATGGCACGAGCAAATTTTCTGCTACTATTTTTCCGTCAATGTGCACAAATATTCTGCCATTGTTGTTCCCGGAATATGGAGTACTTAAAGTAAATTATACAGTAAAAACCAAGTAGCTAGGTAGATCTATTAGGTTATCTAGTTCATCTTCTACTCTCCACTTTAACTTATCAAATACTGTGTTATTACAATGTCATTCAAAAGAGTTTCCACGAGTAAAAATATGGTATACTTTTAATGGCCACTTCGATAAGAATTTCTGAGTTCTCTCAAAACTTCGTTTGTCACATCTTTGTTTTGGAAGAATGTTTGCTCACTACTCCTATAGAAGTAGAATTTATTCACCAAGTTCTTAAAGAACGTTCATAAATCACGTGGCCTGATTTCCAGTGTATTTTGATCCACCCGTCTCTTCATTAATTAACTGTTGGTAAGCTCATCAAGTCTACTGATGTTTATGTACTGCAGTGGTAGTAGATACTCAATCAACATAGAATTTCGGGCGTTACTTAAAATTCAAATATATGTATTGAGGATCATAAAAACCATGTGCCATCCACTATCATTCCCCCATTCACCCATGTATAGTCTTTACGTAGATTTTTATGACCACCTTTCCGTCCCCCTAAATGGGCCATGTGATTTTGCAAACGTTTATTTATAACCACCAAGTATAATTTACCCACAACTCCTGGGAGACCGTCCGAAATTTCTTTCTCGCCCTTATCAGTATCTAAATTTAGAGAGCTATTTGGATGGCACACAAAACCTATGTATATTTGGAGGAGTGTAAATACCCATTTGGTTCTACTATGCTAAAATAAGGAGCCGCTTCTTGGTCATGGCAAAACTGTTGACTACATGTATTAGACCAAGCGAAGATATCTCTCTCTCTCTCTCTCTCTCTCTCTCTCTCTCTCTCTCTCTCTCTCTCTCTCTCCCCCTCTCCCCCCCCCTCTCCCTCTCTCCTCCCCTCCCCCCCCCCCTCCCCCCCCCCCCCACTTACGGAAATTGTGTTGACCTCGAGGCGTAAGTCACTGCTGAAATTTGTCAGTTGATGAATCAGCGAGACAGATTGTTCAAACTGGCAAAGAGTACTGGCAAATTAGAACACTTCCAAAACTTCAGGTCACTAAGAATGCATATTTCTAATGCTATTATCACCAGGAAAAATAACTTCATAGCACAGTCAATCGAGTCAGCAACGGATCCAACGGATTCTGTGTTTAACTCGCGGTTCATACTCGTAATTACCGAGGCTGTTTAATAAGTCGTGCTTGGATTTTTTAGTGCGTTCGTAAAATTGTTTTGCGGTGTTTACTATATAGCTCTCTATGTGCTCGATTTCTAGTTCGCGATGTAGTCTCGACATTAGCGTGTACCGTGGGGTTTCGTGATGATTTTTAGTACCCGGTTTTGGACTCGTTGGATTTTAGTCATGTTTTTCGGTGCTGTACCCCCCCAGACTGCCGACGCGTAGGTGATTATGGATCTGATGAGCATTTTGTATAGCAATAAACCGTTTCGCGTGCTCAGTTTTAAATTGTAGTTAAGTAATGGCTGTAATCGCGTGATAGCACCGGATGCTTTATTTTTGACGTTTGTGGTATGTGTATGAAACCGCAAAGATTTATCGAGGGTGACTCCAAGGTATTTAACTTCGTTTTTCCACGGTATGCTCGTGCCATCTTAGGAGGGTGGCTCTAGGCTTTACATTTTGGGCCGTTTACGTGTAAATAACATCGCTTCCGATTTACCGGGATGTGTTTTAACGCGCCACTGGGCGCACCAGTCCTTAATGTCCGCCAGTGTTTCATCCAAGTAATTGACAATTTTTACATCGCTCCTTGAAGTTGTAAATATGACTATATCGTCGGCGTAAATGCCTGCGTGAACTGAAGGGACTGTTAAGGGTATATCATTGATGTACAAGCTGAAAATTATAGGTCCGATTAGGCTGCCCTGGGGGACGCTCGCACGGATTTCGAAAACGTCAGAAATCGCGTAGTCAGTTTTTACCTTAAAGGAACGATGAGTGAGGTATAAATAGAGGAAACGGATCATCCATCCGGGGATTTTTAAATTTATAAGCTTTCGGATAAGTCAGTTAATCCAGACGCTATCGAACGCCTTTTCAACATCGAAGAAGACCGCGCCCGGGTTATGGCCCCAATTGAAGTGTCTGGTCGCGAATTCCGTGATACGTACACGGAGAAATGTTTTCCTTTGAAAAGTAAGGTACGATATACGGCCACCTACAGGTAGCATGACGTACCTCAAAACTCAGCGTACACAAAACTGGTACCTCAGATTTTGAGGTACCGTACACCGAACCAATATGTAGTCATCACAATACTCACGTACGGTACCTCAAAATCTGGGGTACCAGTTTGGTGTACGCTGAGTTTTGAGGTACGTCATACTACCTGTAGGTGGCCGTATATCGTACCTAACTTTTCAAAGGAAAACATTTCTCCGTGTAGGTTTTGGTGTTGTGTCGAGTTTTGTGCGCGGAAGCCGAATTGTTCGTCGCGGATGAGTTTGTTTTCGGTGATAAAGTTATTAAGACGCGTCAAAAGTGTTGCCTTGAGAGCTTTGCTAAGGGTATTGAGTAAACTGATTGGCCTATAGCTAGTCAGAAGGAACTGGTCTTTGCCTGGTTTAAGAAATACTAATATTGTCGCGGATTTCAAGTTGCGTGGAAAGTATAAAAGTTTAAAGCATGCATTGAAGATGTTAGCATTACATTCTAGGTACGCGTCGGGAAGTTTTTCAAGGACAAAGTTAGTGATGCCGTCATCGCCCGGGGCTTTATTATTTCTAGTTTTTTGAAGGTGTTTTTTAATTTCTATTGGGTGGACTGTGGGTATTTCGTCTGTGCAGTTAGTTGAAAGGAAGTGTTCTACCAGTTCGTCAGTGTCTACAGTGAATTTAGGGACTGACAGGGTTTTATGGGGGGAAAAAGTTTTGGCGAAGTTTTCCACGAGACAGTTAGCTTTTTCTCAAGGCGCAAAAAATTGTAAGTTACCGTTTTGATCTTTTAGGGGCGGAACCGAGGTACGCGTTTTAGTGAAGACGTTTGTCATTCGCCAGATTGAGTTGTCTTTTATTTGGAGGCTTTGTACTTTTTTGGTCCACTCGTGAGATTTATACTTTTTTATTTCTAAGTCGATTTCTCTTTTTAGCCGGTTTGCCTCATGCTTTATTATGATGTTTGGGCTTCTACGGTGTTTGGAGGTGAGTCTTTTGCGTTCTTTAACTTTATCGAGTATATATGGAGGTAAAGTTTAGTTATTTTTATTGTCGTTTTTAGGAATGGAAGTTTCAACCGCGGATTTTATGGCTGTAGTTAGTTTAATAATCTACTGGTATATTTTATCTGTGGTATTTAGGTCTTATGTGTCCAGAGTATTTTCTGAGAGAGTCGCGTATAATTCGTCCCAATCAGCTGTACGGAAATTAAATTTAGATAAAGGGAATTCACATTCAAAGTTTAAGTTTGCGGTTATTATGATCGGGCAGTGGTCAGAGGTTAATTTTTGTTGGACCGACATATCTACTTGGAAGTCGAAATTTTTAGGTATGGCAAATTATATGGCATCTGGCTTACGCGGTGTTTTACTAGGTTTACAGTGTGGATAGTATGTGAACGAGTAGGTTATTTTTATCGGTGTAATCATTTAATTTATTTCCCAGTTTATTATTTACTCTACTGCCCCACGAATTATGTTTAGCGTTGTAGTCTCCGGCTGCGATGACTTTTGACGAGCATTTAAATATTTTATCATAATAATTTTTATTATAATCTACCGATGGTGAATTGTAGATTGAAACTATGGCTTATTCCGAGTCTTTAAGTTTAATTTTAATGGCGGTTGCATTTAGAGATTCAAATTTAATGGCATTTCATAATGAACAATGTGGTTTTTAATAAGTACTGCAGTTTCTTGTCCGGTGTTGTTTTGGTAGATTTTATATTCACGCATTTTGAATTTTGTTGTATCTGTTAGCAAGGTTTGGCTTGAAAGGCAAATATCCGTGTTATGTTCTATCAGGACTGCCTCGAGTTCGGCTTTTTTATTAGAAACACCGCCCGCGTTCCACGTGCATATCGTCAATTTAATCGGTGTATGTTGCATATATAAGTGTAGCACTTATAAGCTTTTGGCTGAACTGGGCTGCTTGTAGGAATGCCTCGAAGCGGGAGAGAGTACCGGAGTTAATCCTGTCCATTAGCGCGAAGGCTTCTTGGAGGAGTTGCTGAGGGTCGTAAGGTGCTGTAGTATTGGTAGAGCTGCTATTTTTCGTGGTGTTTGAGTGTAGAGGTCTGTTGTGTCTGGGGTCTGGGGTGAGGTATAGGTAAGGTGACCAGATTTTTTTTTATACAAAACGGGACGCTTCCTGACAACCCCTCCCC
>JAPYYV010002804.1:8897-33070 GCA_030522625.1 Copidosoma aretas
ATGTAATATGATGCCCGCAGATCGAATTCGACGGCTCGCGCTGTCACGCGCCGAATTTCAGCTACTACATAGCCTTCGCCAGCATGTTCTTCATCCTGGCGTTCATCTGCCTCGTTCAGCTGATCATGTGCATCCTGGCTGAGTGGAAGCGAATGAAGACACCGTCGTTCCTGAGCGCCTGCCGAGTCACCACCCAGAAAGTACTCTACTTCGTTGTGTTCCTCGCATCGCTCATCCGCGCGGCTTACTTCACTTCCGCGGTGAGTGTAGAAACAAAAACAAAAAACAAAAGAATTCATCGTCTCTCACTCGTGTCTGCGCTGTTGTCCATTTTTTCACGTATTAATATCGCCCCGCAGCAGACCACGTACAAACCCGGCTGGTCCAGGAGCTTGGACTCGGCGTTCTATCCCCTGGTGACGAGTGGCTTTTCGTGCATCGTTTGTTTCTGGGCCGAAAAGTTTCACCTGCGGGACGTCAGCTGTACGGAGAAGCCCCAGTTTCTCTCCAAGTCCTTCCTCGCCTTCGTCGTCTACAACGTCCTCACCTACTCCCTTCTGCTCATCGAGCTCGCCACTGCTCTCGTGTTCGATCAGAAAGACCAGGTGAACAGATCATTTTTTGGCTCTGCAGCTTCTTTAGCGCCTGTACCCTCGATTTATCGTATTCACGCGAATATTCAATTGTTCCTCGACAGAATCAGTTCACGCAAATTTTCAACGGCTGCTACGCTGTGCTGCTCTTCATCGTCCTCATATTCTTTCTCATATACGGAGTCGAGGTGTTTTTCAAGGTGAGGTGATCTGCGGATCTTCGATCCCGATTGTTCCGAGAAAAAAAAAAAAACATAAATAAAAAATGCCTCTATCGAGATGCAGGTTCGCGGTAGTTTTATAGGCGACGGCAAGGTGGTCTCGATTGCAACGAGCAAGAGGACGCCCGATGATCCCTCCACCGCAGAGGGAGGAGAAGAAAAAGACGTAGCGACGGCGAAGCTGTTTCAATGCTCGTGGAACGTGAAGCAGCAGGTGAACACGTCGCAGCTGCACCAGTCGAGGCTCGGTCTACTCTCTCAAGCCTTCATGCTCTTTGTCGTCGTTGCTTTCTTGCTTAGCAAGACGTTGAGCGAGTTTTGGAGATCCAAGTATGAGGGTGATTTTTTAAAGAATTATTCGGGGTATTGTTTGTTTGTTTTTTCACCGCAAACTTTTTTTTCAGAGTTCCACTGCCCAGTAGAAACTGGCACGACGTGGTCTTCCGTGTGATAGAGGTTGGCGTGATCATGTGGTTTCCTTGCGTACTGTGGAACTGCATGTAGTAAGTTACGATTGAAATAACATATTCTTTCATTCGAACACACAAAAGTATATGTATGTACGAAAAAATATAATATTCGTATTGCAGTCCCGAGCAGCTCTGGATCCTGAATCCTCGTCGAATATTATGTAAAAGAGACCAAGCAAAGAGCTCTAAAGAAGTCGAGCTACAAGACAAATCGTCCGTCCAGCCCGAATCAAAACCTCTGACTGACACTGCCTCGGTCACGAGCAGTGCCGATTGCTGGATCTGCTACGACGGCGATCGGCAGGACGCCGGTCCTCTGATACAGCCCTGCCGATGTAGCGGTGACGTAGCCGCGGTGCATCACGACTGCTTGCGTCGCTGGCTCGTTGAGGTAATATACACACCGACGACAATTATCTCTTTACTCCAGTGAGTCTAGTCGCTGTTACAGAATATTTCGCTGGTAGCTGGTTTAGGCATTAAACGCTAATTTATCCCATGTTAACACATTTTTCAATGAATTCGATCGTCCTGATTGCCTGTACGTTTCTTTCACATTGAGCGCATTAAATACACTGTTCTCGTTGAATGATTTTACAGAGCTCGACAAATGTTGACAATCTGACGTGTAAGGTGTGCGGCTCGCGTTACAAAGTTGAACAATCAAGCCGATATGACTGGCAGAGCAACTTACTGCTGCGTTATTGGCTGCAAACAGTTTGCATCGTCACGACAATGTGCGGCTCGTTCGCCATTGCTTGGACTATTATTCAGCTGGTTGAGAACTCGTACGCGAAAATGTCCGCGGTTGCTGCTGCTATCATCATCATCTACATTTGTTTCAGGTCAGTATTTTATACTAACCGAAAAAATCAAATGCCTTTTACATCGGAAGATCAATGCAATAAATGATCACAATTGATTTTTATAGATTTTTAAATTTAAACATAGCAGTGGCCTGTCAGAAAGCCAAAATATCGTCCTTGAATATTATCAATGCAGAAACCGTCGCGGAAGCCCAACTCTCAACGATTAGTCGTAGTGTCTCTGTCAACTTGGCAAAATAAGAGAACTGAAAAAATAACAGACGCTGATGGTATAAAATACTGCGAAGGTAATTATTAAATACATAAGCGGCGATTCAATATGACTGAGGTAGAATTTTTATATTCGAAAGAATAGAACTAGCGAATGTACAGTGCGCTTAAATAATTCAGTTTAATAATCTCTGAAAAGCATTTTTTTTTTTAATGTCTTAGTTGACTTGACGTGGAATAAAAATTACCAGCAAAACTTCATTTGCTACGAGTTTTTCCACTTCATATGCAATTTTAAGCTGATGTGACGAAACGGACTGTTTTAACTATTTTTATACTTCGTACACTAGGCCCTCTAGAAACTTTAGTTCATAAATGATTTTCTAAGTCAAAAAAAATGCAAAACTGCTAGTCTATACATTACACAATCTGAAAGCTATGAAAGTTTATTCAAGTTTTTATTTTAAAGGTGCATATAAGTATGAATTTTTCGTCTTTTATTATATGTCACCTAAAAAATTCAGGTCTGTTTCTAATGATGAAATCGCCAAACAGGTCGACGTATTGTAAAAACTCTTACAATAAATATATGGATGTTGTGTACAGTATTTATTTTATTTTTAATATTTTTAAAATTTTCTAGAGCAAAATTTTTCCGCAATCAGAAATATACTACCGAATGTACATTCCTCCTAGTGTACATGCGGAATAGGAGGTATATCTTTTATATCTAAATAATATGGTAAATAATATATGTATGTATGAATATATTTAATTGCTTGCACGAGAAAAAAAAATTGAACCCGAAATATATTATTGATAACTTTTTTATTACGAATGATGAAAAATGGATGTTGAAAGTTGACACGCTAATACGCTATTGATACTTATAAATACACTCTTTATATTCACATTTTTTTTTTTTAGATTACATTTCATATTCAAGTGTACATATATGTTGAAAATATAACTAAGAGTTAAAACCTAATCATATTCTCAAAGTGAATTTTGTTCTATTACGATTACATGGTATATTCAAAGATTTTCAGCGTAGAAAATATGTCGATGCAAAAAGAGCCAAGAAAACAGTGATAAAATATGTAAGTAGACAATAAGAAATCGAATATAATAAATTAATAAAAACTATCTCCAACTTTCATGTATATTCTTTATGAACTTTTCGAGATTCGAAAGTATGTAAAATTTTCAATGTGTACTCATGTTATGCAAATAAAGGGAAATAAATACACGCAAGTTTTCTCTTCTCTACTGTATTTTGCATACTCAAAAGTACTGTAAAGAATACAGAATATTGTACATATCCTAACAATATATCTAATATAAAAAAAAATAAATTATTTATGAGACTTCACCAAAAGCATACTGTTGTTTGGGTATATTTCTAATCTCTAAAAAATATATTCAATTGCTAAATAGTTGTGATTTAATAAATTTAGTCAATATTACATCAATCAAACTATAATTATCGTTCGTCTACAGAAATCCCTTAAGATACATTTTTTTTCATTCTAAAATATTAATATATTCTTAGTAATGACAAAGAATCATCTGTTTGCTTATAAATTTACAAAAATTAATTACAAAACAAAATTGTTATAGAAAATGATAGGTATATTTAATTTAGCGATCGGGCTCGACCCGATCGAACCCGATCGCTAAATTGAACATACCTAATGAATTGATTGTGATCAATTTCTGCTCTGATTTTGTACAAAATTTTGTCAATTCAACTTTATTTGATCATGCACCAAAAACAGGAGTTACTATTAGAAATTCTACTTCATTTAAAAAATAAAAATAAACCATATTTTCGTGTAAAATCATAGAAACAAATAATTACGTACAAAAAAGTCTCTTTCATTGAAGTTTCACATTTTTTCACAACAACTTCTTTTTCCAACTTGCGTTTCGAAGAATGATGTCTTATATTTTTTTTGCAATTCAATATAGATCTTTAAGTTTTTTATTTTTTCATTACTCGTTCAAATCCTTACTTAAGTATGTACGAATTTTATTACATCGAATAACTTGTAGAAATACAAATACGACAAAAATGAAAAGTCGTGTGGTGTTTTTAATCTACAGCTTCAAAATTTATTTCGGTTATTCGCACTCGTTATCTCTACACGATGAATTTTATTTGACGCGCTTCCTTCGCAGAGTGATTTTATTCAGGTAGAAACGGTGTGATAGTATACTAGTTTCAAAACTGTCAATTGTTTCGTTTAAATTGTTTTATTACTCGAATTATTTTTAAAAGTGTCAAATCTTTCAGAATCGGGTATGTAATAAATGCACTCAGTGATTAAATTTCTAGATTCAAGCTGAAAATAATAAATGATATTAATGAGATTGTAAAATTATTTGTTTCAAAAGTTTCATGTAATGTATAAATTACCGGCAATTCCAGCAATAGCTTCGGATGCGAAATATTTTACATCAGCGTCGGCATCTGCGTTCAATTTATCAAGAACCGGTTTGACCTGGCTCTGTACTGCATTGGGCTTTAGATACGGTCCAATACGTTGAAGGGTTTTCGCGACATTGAATCTGACATTTGCTACATTATCGTTAGCCATGGCTATAACCGTTGGCAGCATGACATCGGTCGTTATGTCAGGACCACAGACTTCAGCCAAGACCTGGAATTACAATATCAAAAATCAGAATCACCATAGTCAAGCAGAACGACCTGATTTTCAACAAGTCAAAGTGCTTACATTGATGCAGAATAAACACGTCATCCTGTGAAGGTAATTTTGATCTCGAGACATAGCCAAAACTTTGGGAATCACGGTGTTCTGTGCCCATTCGGGACCAAATTTTTCGACCAGCTTTTTAAGATTCAATGTTGCTGCTTCTCTGATGGCAAACACGTGATCTACCAACCAAGTCATGCACAAAGAGTTTAATTTCTCATCGAAAAATTCTACTCCTAGCTGGCCTGCTAATAAAGGCATATATCTGAAAAAAATGTTTGTAATCAATAGTGATTTGACTTATTTTAAATTATTCTTTTTGGTCGATAACTTACTCAATTATGGCCAGTCGCACCCGCCATTTGGTATCTTCCGCGAGTTCGACTATAGCTGGTAAAAGGGATTGCGAAAGTTGCTGGATACCAATAACTTCATTCACGCAGTCCAAGTTACTAATTATGTTCAAGCGCACCTCAGGACATTCGTCTTTGAGTTGAGATAAAAACAGTGGTAACAAGTGTTCAATTGTGCTAAAAGGATAAAAATGTTGCAATTAGTCAATTATATAAATATAAGCACAAATTAAATGACATTTGTATGGTTTTTATATTATATACCTAGTTGACCGATAATAGTTCATTTGTCCTAAAATAAAATTTTAATTACCACTGATAAATTTTTCTTTCGATAAAAAAATAATTACTCTCGTAATTTCTTGAGTCGCAATCTAGATTGCTCCGAAACTCAATGAGTGTGAAAAAAAATTTAGTTTCCAGTTTAGATAAATAAAAAATTTATTTAACACTTCACAATTTCAACAGTTCATAAACAAAATTTCTGGTTACGCTACGTTACAAAATATTTTACTTTGATTTTTTGCGCTAGTTTATTGCCAAGTGGATCGGGATGCACTGAGCTCAGTTCGAAGCACGCGCTTAGAAGATGCCCGACGTCTTCCGCGTTACAAAACTTTTTTCGCGAGGAATATAACCAGCTGACCAGGACGTAAACATAATAGTGGGGTGTCGACATTATTGAAATGCTTAGTGACAATATAGCCATTCTAATTTTGATCACCTATTGTCTATAGCACTTGGCTTTTGTTAGCATTTGTTAAACTTGGATTGATAATTAGCATAACTTCTTTTCAAAAATAAGTAAATTAATAAACAACTACAACAGTGTTACTGGTACGCGGTTTAAAATTAGAACTACATATGCTGTTCGATTGCCGAGTCGTTATAGATATTACAGATCGACAACTATGCGTAGTAATAAATCAAACGATTGCGCAATGTGTTTACACCAGAGTACTAATGAAAACATTTATACGCAGTTACATAGTTGTTCTTAATAAACCAATTTCACGTAAATCTTGTAATTTTTGTTGTTGACTGAACACAATAAATAAAATCTTTAAATCGCAATAAAACATCAATTTTTCAAAAAAGCTACATTACTCATTAATTAACGTTAAGAAATACTCACTTCATTTTGCCAAGAATGGGGCTCAAGCCCATGATAACGCTAGCCAAGGCCGATTTGACGTGCTGATTGGGATCTGCAACAAGATCCTTGACGTAGGGCAATATGTTTGACATGATTATGGACTCTTGATAGAAGGGATCGAGGTTTTGACAGAAGTCGCGGACTTTGTCGGCCGCAGCGGCGCGCACCTCGGCTTCGGTATCTTTGAGTAGCAGTTGGAATGCCTGGACGAGATCTGAGCGCGTTATGTCCGGGCCAACGGCTTTCTGGAGGTCGGTAAACTTGTCAGCAACCATGTAGCGCACGCGCCACGACTGGTCGTTCGCGCACTGACGTAGCGTTGGCATCACCAGCTGTTCCACATCCTCTTGCTGCAGCAGCGTTGCGATGCTCACACAAGCTTCCACGGCGAGCAGACGCACGGAGTCCTGAAAAAAAAAACCTCGATTTAGTTGTCGACTATATAAATTAAATAACATGTCAGTGCCGCATTGGCTATTGGGCTCACCTGTTCATCCTGAGCCAAAATCACAAACATGGCTATCAAATCTGACTTCAAGTATTCGTTCTCTACGACTTTAGCGAACTCTCCTAATTTGGCGGCAGCTGAACGACGCACCATAGGTGTGTCATCTTGACACAAGTTACGGAAGTGATTTCTCAAATCACCTATGCCAAATTATTGCAATATTTTATATTAGATGACTAAAAAGTAAACAGAGAAGTTTTAAATACAAAATACAAAAGGTACCTTTGATGTGCTGACTAACACGAGGATAACAAACACTGAACAGTCCACAGGCAGACGTTCTCGAGGTGAACCAGTCACCAGATGCCAAGCGTTGCACTAATGGTACAAAATGCTCTTCTAAATCAGCTGGGCTGTGCTGGCCAGCGATATTTCTTAGCGATTCTACAGCTTTATCTCTAACAACGGTCTCTTCCACCGTAGCTAACGATTCTAAGGGGGGCTAAGAAAAACAGATAACATTTAGTAAGTCAGTTAGAATGTTGTCATGATGTACAAGTTTGAGCAAATGCTTACTAATAAACAATGAACGTGTTCTGGTCCACCAACAAGTGGTGTAAAAGTCCCCAGCTGTTCTGCAAGAGCCAAGAGAACCTCGTCTTCATCATAAATTGTCTCTGTCAGGAAGGGTATGAGTTCCGAACGAGTTCTTTCAACACCAAGGGCCAAAGCAATGGTGGATAGTTTCTTAATGGAATTTAATCGCAACTGAAATAAAAAAAAAAAAAACAATTTAAATACATACTATTTTTACTTTCCTAAAAACTAAACGTAAATAAACAAAGTTAGTTTGTTTATCATACATGTACCCTACTAGAATTCAAGACAAAAGTCTATTGGGGCTTATTTATTTATCCATAGCAAATTATTAGTTATGCATCATCAAAGACTCCTTGATTTTATCTACACCTGCAATCCACTGCAATCAACTGACGAAGCTAAGTTAAAGCTAGTGATAGGTAAAAAAAATCTCAAGAGTAAAGAATAAAAATGAATAAAGGAGCTGGAAACATAATATCGACGTGAAGCTTGTAACTTCACGAAGCTCCGATTTCAATCATCATCAACAAAGCCCGGGAAGGTCGTCACGTCACAATTACACAGTATACTCCATCGGAACAAAAACATTAATCAGTCCCACCTGACACGATGATAGCGTGAGGTACAGCAATAACCGAAAAAAAAAAGAGAACGAAGACCTCCCGGGCGGTACGTATAAGGTTGATGGATGTATGCATGTGCGAGTGCGCGCGATATCCGGTGAAGCGCACTCGTCCCGACACCTGCGGGGGCCAAAGCGTATGCTCACCTGGACATCCTCGTTCTTGAGCTCGTCGATGAGCACAGCTATGGGGTAGAGGCTGTCGTCGGTGGTCGAGTCGCTAGCTGCCATTTTGCTACTGGCTCTCCTCCGCCTGATGCCGCTTCACATTCACACCCTCTGCTCCCTCTCCTTCTCTTCTTGCCTTGCTCTCTCTCTCCTCTCTCCAAAGTAGAGTCCTGGTCACCAGGTATATATATTATATAGCAGACTGTGTGTACGAGAGAGAAAAATAATCCGAATGGCCTAGCTACGATCCGTCAGCTTATTCTTTCCTCCGTCCTTGCCTGTAATTACATTAAGTATATAGGAATATTGTAAGAGTAGGTAATACTAAGTAGCAGGTTGGAAAAAGATCTATCATATGAATGGCGAATGTTAGACCTGTCAATTTTCTTCTGATCTCTATAGGTTATAGCACGAGACTCGAGAGAGAGTTGAAGTATTACTTATATATACTTATATACTTAATACTTGAAGTGAAGTTGAACTCTTTTTACACACTTTTTTGTTGATATGGTAAGTACGTTTGTGGGGGTGGTGTAATGAGTATTTCGACCTCTTCTTCTATTCATCAAGCGCGCGTTCGATAACTCTTCTCGGGATTCTCGGGAAATTTGTTGTCAGAGCATTCTTTACTGTTCTGCTAGCGCGTGAGCACGTTCTGACAGTACTTATAAGTATTGGTTACATGCGGACCTCTACGTATCGACTAAATCAGCTTATCAACTTATCGTATGAGTAATTTTCGTTAATTTCGTCAACATACTCAAAACTCAACAGGCAACGATGAGAAAATGTACAACTAATTAATTTTACTAATTGGCGCTGTTAGCGCTCGTAACAATCGCCATCTGACGATCGACTGTCAAAGTTATTATGTTATTAAAATCAAATTTAAGAAATGAAATAATTTACAAAAATCAAGTGTCAAGTAAGTACTTAATATAAAAGTAGAACGAAAGTAGCTGGGATGGGATATTAAGAACCCTGAAAAGATTTTAGTTTTGTCAAGTCTAAATTCCAAAAATCAGGTAGTAGTGTACTACTAGTAGTCACGCACAATTACGTAAAAAAATCATTATCTTTATTTTACAACGCTTACGGTATCATAAATGTATGAATATATACAGGTGACTTGTTTGTCTAGAACTAAAGTAACATTATGAATTTAGATCTTCATCAATATTTTGACAGTCAGCTTGTGTAACTAAGATATGTGTCCTTTATGTTGGAGATCTGTTTCTATAACTCCTTCCTTCTCCTTCAGATGATAATAAACGGCAAAGAGCTTCCTCATTCTGTCAGGCTTTAGAGCATTATTTTTAATGTTGTTAAAATACTCTGAGACGTCGGAAGTAATAGCTGCAGGTATCCCCAATAACTTCAGTGACAAATTGGCCAGGTGGGTATGGGCTCTTCGTGCAAAGCCCCAGTAAGTTTTGGCTGTCACATTCTCCTTTTGATTCAGACTTTTGAAAATTCCTTCTTCATTAACGTACGCCTGCAAACTTTCCAAGCCCTCAGCATCCAGAACATTTAATAAAAACTCCTCCACCTTGTTCATCTGTTCACCAGTAAGCTTCTGTCCCTTGTAGGTGGGGTGTAGATAGTTGGCAACAAGACCATGGATAACCAGAGCTCTGTCTCGATGTGCTACCATTTTATCCGGTATGTCTGATTCATTGGAGGGAATCTGCAGACATAGCCACTGTTCCACTGCATCTGCAATACTGGATTTGGGCATGTGGCAGACTGTGCTCAGATCAGTGATTAATTCGAGAAGATGGCTGCAGCACTCGATCTTATGAATAAAATCTATATCAAAGAATTTACCCTTGAAATCCTGAGTAAACTTAGTTTCATTAGTATCTTCAGACAGTACAGTTTGAATCATTTCAATATTGCTGCTGCAAAACTGAAGGATGTATTTGATGTTATCCCAACGTGTTTCACTGGATAATTTCTTCTCGAGATCACTCGTCTGGAATGTAATATTGCAGTGCTGCAAGGTTTTACATAAAATGTTCATGAAATCTTGAGTTGCGCAATCTTTTATAAGATTACTGAGAATTTGTAAGTTGCAAGGGAATTGCCACAGGTCGTCGTCTCTGTCCAGCTTCAGGACAAAACTGTCGCCCAAAACCACAGCATACACCTCTGTCTTGAATTGATCAGAGGCTTCCATAACACATGACTTTGTGATATCTGTCAGTTCTTGCATTTTATCCTTGTTATTACTTGACAGCTCGTAATTGTCCATGAAAACAGTCTCATTGGCCTCGGTTTTGAGCATTACTGTTATGGTCTTTGGGTTAACAACCTGTGTGTTCTTCCAGCTATCTATCATTAGAACAGATATCGGACTGACTCTGGTGTCCTTGTAAATTTTGGAATACACAGTGTCAAGCAGGGGACCAGTAAGATCATCACTGGTGATGGGCTTGACATTGGGATTCAAGGTAGAACAGAACTTTTTAAAGTACGGAGATTCAGCTATGGCAAAAGGTATGTTGCAGCCAATGAAGAATTCAGACAGAACGACGTCTATCTTGTAATCGGAGGTGACTGGTGGCACTGGCTTTTGATCATCCTCGATATCCTCGTCGTCTTCGATAAACGAGTACGATATCTCATTCTTGTCTATCGAGCCCGACTGTTCCACAGGAAAGTCTGACGAATCATCCATATCGACGAATGTGATGGTCGTCGAGTTCTCTGGTGTAATGATCTTGGTGATCTTGCCGATTTCAGTGTCTGCATCGACGATTTCCTCATGATTGCCATCAAAGGAACAGATCCTACGGTGGGCGGTCAGTCGCTTCGAGGCGGTGTTGCACAGTACCTTGCTACAGAGGATGCAGTAGGCCGCGTGGACGGTGCGGTGAGTCTTGTCACAATGCTTGAGCACCCGGCGAAAACCCTGGCTCCAGACATCGTGCTTGGGCCGACCTGGTGGCCCTTTCTCCACAATCTTCTTCTTCGGCGTCGGTGGCATAGCTTGAAAAACCTGGAATGCATATTAATAAACGCGTTGACGAGACTAAAAGTCTAAAAGTGAATGTTAGCCCGCAGCCCGCAGTACGTTTCTCACGAACATGGTTTTGTTGCTGCTCTATTTTCTACTTGCGGCTTTGGGGGGCTGTGTAGTAAGTAAGTATAAATCTTACGCAGTGCCTTGCGTACTTTACCTCAACAGACCCGAGTATTCGGGAGACTTGGTGATAGTACTTAAATGCACTTTACACGTTACTTGAACCTTGTATATTTGTATAATCATGCAAGTGTCAATTTGGAGGGAAAATGTTGATCCTTCGTCCCTGAGTATAAGTACTTGCTTCTAATAAAAAATTATACAAGATTTTAAGATAATGGAGGTTACTTGGTTAGCTAGAATTAGACGATCCACACACATATACGTTGTACGTTGTACTCTTATATATCAGGTCATCATCAGAGTAAAATCCACTTTCGCATACGGGCGGCGGGCCGGGCGCCCGGGGCGCGTTTGGTCAGTTGATGTTGTGCATTCAATTTGTATTGGATCTTTGGAATTGGATGGATCAAATTGTAATACTTAAGTAACTTCTGCTTGCAGAGTTACAATTGTATTTCAATGATAAATTTGAAAAATACATTTTTCTTGAGATTGGCAATGTCGAACTACTTGCAACAGAATGATAACCAGTAATAGTAACTATTAGAAAAAATGAAGGTTGAGAGCGTTTCAGTTTTAATAAATTTTTAGTATATTTTTGTAAACAAAATATTTTTATTGGTAAAAAAATGGGTTTACCAAAACTGTAACACGTAAAATACCTGTCGATTGAAATTTTAAAGCTACCGCCTAAATATCATGTATATAATATATATACCAATGCATGACAGCTAGAGTACTTATACTAGCAGACAAACCGATTCGTCTTTTTTCTCTTTTTATTATACATGCAGCGTACACGTGTCGTTCAGATTTTAAGAGCCTCGTTACTTAGTTGATTTGTTTTTGGCAAAGTTTTATCATTATTGAGTGCAAGATGGTCAACGAAAAAATTGTCGAACTTTCCACAGAGACCAAGGCCAGCAAAAGGAAACACAATGATGACAATCAGATGGAGGTACGTTTTCATAAGGTTATGATTATCGTGTACTAGTTTGAGCCAAATATTATTTTGACAAATTATTGAAATAAAATAGATATGATTTGAATTTGTCATAAAAAAGCAATCATTACGTAAGCATCAATGAGGCATATTGCATTAAATAACATCAATAATTTATTTTACTTCTTGTAAGGTCTTACAAAGTTCTGTCATGTAAGTATCTGTCAATTTTATGTTCAAGGTTGATGTTGTTAATGGAATTGAAGGCAAGTCTAAAACCAAATCTTCATCAAAAAGGGCTAGAAATGTTCAAGGAAACGAATTACGAAAAGTATGTACAACTTTACTCGAAAAAAATGTAGGAACAAATTATTCTGCCATTGTGTACCTTACATTTTTCATATCTTTTTCAAGATCCCAGTACTACGTCACAGATACACACCATTGAAAGACAATTGGATGAAAATATTCACACCTGTAGTGGAGCATTTGCAACTACAGATTCGTTTCAACCTAAAAACGAGAAATGTTGAGTTGAGGACTGCCCCAGAAACTCCAGATATTGCAAATCTTCAGAAAGGAGCGGATTTCGTTAGGGCGTTTTTATTAGGTTTTGAAATCGAAGATGCATTGGCTCTTTTGCGTTTGGATGACCTGTTTATCGAAACTTTTGAAGTTAAAGACGTCAAACCTCTTCTGAAAGGTGACCACATATCCAGAGCTGTTGGCAGGTTAGCTGGCAAAGGCGGCAGAACGAAATTTACAATTGAAAACGTCACAAAAACTAGAGTCGTTTTGGCTGATACGAAAATTCACATTCTTGGCTCTTTTCAAAATATTCAGCTGGCCAGGAGATCGATTTGTAATTTGATTCTTGGAAGTCCACCTTCCAAGGTATATGGACAATTAAGAAACATGGCAAGCCGAATTTCTGAACGATTTTGAAATGCACTAAGTATTATAAACTTATTTAGGCATAAGTAAAATGTTGCTTACTATTAAGGTTTAATAAAACACTCGATTTGTAAAAATTGATCTATTTTTATATTAGACAAATTATTATATAAAGTATATACACAATCACAATAGTATTTGATACTTATACTTTCGCGGCACTTTGTTCAACACCAGTCTTCCATCATAACTCAACGATGCAAATGTCCAAGGATCAGCAGATGACCACTCAACAGCATAAACACTGTCTTGATGCTCTTCATACTTAGCGAGCACTCCATCTTCCAATCTTAAAATATATTTTGAATATTTAAATATCATTAATCAAGTAAAATTTGTATTTAATCAAAATGGCACTTACTTTTCTTTGGTGCAAGTTTCTTCCATTGATGCCCCTTCTTCAAGAGGAACTACGTGACCAAACGGCTCTGAAGAGATGGAAGCAACACTGGATAAAATAACACGTGAGTCACTGCTGGATGTGAGCACTAGCTGGTCATGAAAACGATTGATTCTTATTGACCAGACCCAGTGAGAGTGTTCCATTCTTGACATAATTGGCTCAGTAGAGCTTCTAATATCCCAAAATTTCATACTGCCATCATCACCACAAGTTGACAAATAATATTGTTTATTTGAATTGAAGTCTAAGTCTCTAAAACATTTATTATTATATATTTATTCTTCTTTCAGTGTACAATTAATTTTGTAAACTAAAATGTTCACCTGATAATTTGGGAATGTGCTGACATTATTGACCATACAGGTTCTTTTGGATCTCTGAAATCCCAGCCTCTAACATGATTTTCATTTAGTGTTGTAAATTGGTTACAAGAAAAGTGTGGATTCCATTTGCCACTTGTAAATTTTGGTTGACCTTTGCTTGTAAATGTCCCCACAGTAACAACCTGGAATTTAATTTTAAAATTCATTCGAGTGCCCATAAATTCATTGTGGTGTTGGAGTGAATCAACAAAATTAATGTACCTGAGGCTGAAAACTCAAGTCCCACAGAACGAAATTATTATCAACCACTGAAACGGCTTTTTTACCATCCACGGGATGATATGCAATGGTCTTTAGATCATTCCCATAAGGTGTTGTGTCAATATCAGCCAGTTTCTGCAGAGGCACCATATCATTGACATCTTGAGCTGAAGGAATCTTCCACAGGGCTCCTCTCATTTGACACATGCCATCATCTACTAAAAATAAAAATCTAGCAGTCCTTGATAGAGTGTTTTCAACAATGTATAATCAATTTAGACCTGTGAGCGAATTGAAGCACGTTACAAATTTATCTGCATCGGTTGGTGAAGCTTGCAGAGACCAGATTTCACCGATTGGGTGCTGGAATACTTGTGTCTTTAAATTTCCATTTTCTTCATTCAACTCTACGAGATGAACTTGATTGTTGTTGAATTTTAGCGACTGAGTTCCCACTAGAAACCTAACAGCTTCCAACTCTGCTGTTTGTGCCGAGAGAGCTCGAGCCTAAAGATTGAATTTAAATGTCAGTAAATAATAAACATGATGCACGATCTATAAGAGAAAATGTAAGTACCTGGAATTCCAAGCCATAAATAACAGGAGCATCTTTTTCCATGTTATCTCATTCAGCTACGAAATACTTACCAACTCCAAAAAGGATCTTATTTTTTCAACAAATCTTGTCTGTCTGTCAAAACACGGTGTTTTATAAACACCCACAATGTACTATTACATATATATGTAATGTATTGTTGACAGCAGGTCAGCTGACCAAGCACTGAAGCTTAAAAGCTTTGAAAGTCGACAGCCAGATGGAGGCTTCTGCTGCTGCGGCCGCGAGCTGCGGAGTTGCGTTGCTCCGTTTTTGCCATTTCGGAGCAGAGCAACACTCGCACACGTGTACGTGAAGTCTGTGCGCAGCGACAGGGAGAGTTGAGGGGGGACGCAGGGGGTCTGTCGTAGTCGCCTGTCGCGAGAGTGGCTGCGAGCAGTCGTACGTATGTCGTCGTCGTCGTATGTAAGAGCCCGACTCCGAAACGCGAGGGATCCCTTTTTTTTCGTAAACGTTATTCGCGTACAGGGGGATCGGAATAACACAATTGCACAGAACGAGATAACTAAGATTCGTATCCTGATGTGACCGTGTGCTACTGCTGCTGCGTCGCCCTGTTACAAGCTTCCTTCGGATAGTTCGGATGACGACAATAAATACATATATAACACCGCTGACGATGTTGTGATGATGCTGTTGTCATCATAATACTGATTATGGTATACACTCCAGCATGTGTAAGTTAAAATGTACTATTATAAGGAGAATAAACGAAACCGGGCGGATCGAGCCGGAGGCCGGAGAATAATATATGCGAGCTGATGCGAGAGCGCGAGTGCGTGGGTGTGCAGGGCACAGAGTGTGTTGTCACGTTTGGCAAAAAAAACTCGGCAGATCGAGAGTTGTGTTAAATTATAGGCAAATGATAATGAAAAGGGGAGTGACGTCTCTGCCGTCCTGATGCAAGCTGCAGCCGATCCTGTTGCTTTGATTCTGTTCGTGTGACGTGTATTTTTATACATATGCGTTGGAGCGTTGGGGTCGTTCTGCTCTCTAAATTGTTATTTCAACCAAACAAACAGAACGACGTGACATCCGCACGCCTGCAGTCGATTGAAGAAAATCGGGAAAAAAAGAGCGATCGAGGTGTGTCTTGTCTGAGGACCTGGATGATCTGATGTGTGCTATCGCAGATCGCTCGGCAACCTGACGACGACGACGACGACGACGACGACGACACCGAGAGTAGAGTTGCAGCAGCTCGGGAGAGAGATGGTGATGGTGAGTGCACTTCTGTATCCTATACGCGATGCGTATCTGTATTGTATACCTACTTATGACTCCCAGGCGCGTCAATGTCCTCTCGCTCTCGCGATCATAATATACTTCTCACTTGTTGTTTTGAATCTGCGACATTGACTTTCCGTCCTCCGTTTTCAACACACAGTGTTCAACATCAGGTACTCACTGGTGACTGTTGTAACTTTTGCCTCAATATGCTGTGTGTCCATTTTCAATGGCATATCGCATCATATGGTACAGCTATAGAGTATCCTGTACTTATATGTGTTTGTTTGTACGTGGGGACCCGCGGACAGGTAGGTAGGAGGTAGAGAGAGAGACAGGGACAGGACTCTTCTCGACTTGCTCTCCTCCTGGCAACCGCTCTCCGCCTGCTCTGATCTCCGCTCCGCGCTCCGTTTTATTGTGCATCATTGTGTACGTATGCACCAATACGTACACTTACCTCCCTTCTTCGTTTTCGTCTCTGCACTTATACAGGACGCGAGTCTCGCGAATGAATGGATACTCTACAGCTGATTTCTCTCCGACCATAAGCTCTGCTGTAATTGGTATGAAAAAAAAAACTGCGACAGTTCAAGTGTCTTTCGACCCCGTATACAGGGTATTCATTTTTATTTTCAAGCAAGTTGGGCCAAAGGGGACAATTTATATTGTAATATCCGAGATAATATCTGCAGCGCGCAGGTTGTTCTGATGGGAGAGCTTTGGCGCGGAAAAAAAATTGCGTAAGGACAAGTGAAGGGGATCGGCTGCTGCTGCTGCTGCCGTTTAATAAGATACTCATATACCTATATAGCAAAACAAAGCCAATTCGAAAAATTAGAGATTCTATTGTGTGGGTTATTTGGTGGGTTATAGCGGCGCAAGGAATCATTCATAAAAAAAAAAAAAACACGTAAGACGTAGGACCTTTCTTTGCTTGGGCTGCGATACTTATTGGGACAAAGTGAAAATGTGTACAGAGACAAATCCGAAAACTGTTTGCGATCTTTGCATTATTATTTATTTTTTTTTTTTCAACAAATTAGCGAATGTGTCCTACCCATCAGTCTTTATTCAGTAAAAGAATTTACTGACGAACGCAACTGTATCACAAAACATACGGGTATATATATCTTATACTTATCGGGCATATAGGCTTTTCAATAAACGTCTTATTTTGCAAGATATTTTCTATTCCCTCTTTTTCATCTATTTTATTTCATCATGAAGAATGTCCCTGCCAGTACGTAGGTTGCATGTGGTAAAATGCGGGATAGAGCGGATGCATGTCATTTTCTAGGAGAGTAAAGTACTGCGGCCGACGTCGATGGTCGAACGCTTTTTTTTTATATCCGTGCAGCATCTATACTGCAAGTATGGGAAGGGAATGCAATTTGGCGCATATGTTGACGGAGGGGAACAGGAGCATTTTGGCAGGAGCCGAAAGAGTTTAGTGGTACTGCAGTCCTGTTTTTACACGTGCAGATGTGAGAGTCCAGAGTTTCCGAGAACAGGCGAAAAAGTGATCGCTCACTCGAGGGACATACTTAATTTGATCTGTCTCGATGCTTTTGCAACTTACCTTTATGCCGATGGTTATTGTTTGGGATTCAATAATAAACGAATGACGTTTCGAAACAACAACTACGCGAGTCGTACCTTATACGTTGAGAACAAATGGTTTGCTTCGTAATACATAATCATAAGCTGGTGCATTTAAAATTGAAGCGGAAATATGTTATTCTTCTTCTTCAAGCCGAGTTACGCAAATATACATACGTATACCAATGACAAGTGCACAAGGACACGCGTAGCGTATCTCTCTGGTGAGTATCCTCAAGTATTATAGTTTGAGCGTGAACAAGCGAATATCGCTCTCTACGATTGGAAACAGTCATTTTTTTTTTTTTTTTAACAAAAGGAAAATCGAAAGAACGAGTGCGGCGGTTATGGGGACACTAAGAGCAAAACGAAGTCGAGGTACATAATTATATTCTTCTCCTGTTAACGAGAGAGGATAAATAATCATTGTCTTGTTACGGGACAGAAAAGCGCGCTTTTGGTATTTTTTAAACATACTTCCGCGTTCTCTCTTGCGCTTATCGAAATCGATAATTATTTTTAAGCTCATCCCCGATTGTCTGTATTAATAAAGTATCCGTTCCGCTACCCAAAGTAAGTATACCGTCGATCGAATCCTTTGCGTGAGTTGCGAAAGTTCTTTCATCGATTATGAGTGTATTAAATTTGACTTATCATCGGAAACTCTGCTCCACTTTTATTATACATAATTATGTACAGGTATACGGAGATTCATCGAGGGAAACGAGTTTTCGGGAAGAAAAGGTCCAGAGGCGCTTCTGGCCAGAACAGCTGTGCGGCAAAAGCGAACTTTCGTGTTGGGCGATGAAGTTTACACAATAGTTGTAGGCATGTATGTACGGGCTAAAACTTTTCGGTTCAAATGACTTTTTGAGCCCCGAAGGACGCGCGCGACAATTTGCATCCGCCGGCCCGCACTGACGATCGCTAACTGCTCGGTAATACGTTCACCGTTATTGGGTTTCGAGAGTTTTTTTTTTTTTTTTTTTTTTCAAGCGAGTGTATCACGCGTTGTGACTAGTTGAGTAAAATACGGAATAACAACTGTATATTCTATTTATAAATCGCACTCGCGCGTGGAAAGAAACGAGGAGAGGGAAGGGATTTGCCATTTGCAAGAGCCCGCGCTGCTGCATTAGGAGTGATTAATTATGGATGGCGCAATTCATTTCGCAAGAACGCAGGATATACATAATAGGTGAATGATAAAACGAAACGAGGTAGAGCTACTTCTCTGAATTATTACGCTGGAGCTCGATTATTTAATATCCGTGCATGCATACATCTCTTGTGAGATTAATAAGCGAGCTGGGGTACGAAATCGTGGTGTTGGTCTTTCATAATTGTACATTTTTATTTTTTTTTTATTTTTTCCTTTATTTCCCAAGAGAGGGGGTCGACGGACGATGAATAATATGGCAATTGAGAGAGAGAGAAGGAGCAGAGGAAACGAATGAAAATTCAAATTTTCGCGCGCGCGCGGTGATCTTTCTCTTTCGGATCGCGTTTTATCTTTTATTCATGATGGGAGTTGGGAATTATTATTCGATCTCGACTTCGGACTCCTTCCCCATCATTCAATCTTGGCAGAATATTGAAATATAGAGCTTATCAAGCGGGCACGATTTATTTCCCGGTTATTGAAAAATTGAAACTAATTTGCTGCCGAACAAAACCAGTTTTTCTTCGTGGAATTTGATGGATAAAATAGTAGTTTTTCTAACTCGGGCACTTTTGCAACCCTGGTACACCCTCGGTAGGAAAAACGGCGTTCGCCACTCATGTGCATCCGACCAGGGGGGTCCCAACGGTCCCCCGGGTCTCAAACTGCAAAAAGAGACGAGTTCGTTACTAGAGTTCGAAGGATAATGCAGAATAAGTTCTCGTTGCGTTATTCCTCGAATTGAATTTTCTTTGGGGAGAGATGCACATTTGTGACGAAAACTACTATACAAAGGAATAAACAATTTTTTGTCTCAAACTGCAAAAAGAGACGAGTTCGTTACTAGAGTTCGAAGGATAATGCAGAATAAGTTCTCGTTGCGTTATTCCTCGAATTGAATTTTCTTTGGATGCTTTATCTTGTATGGAACACCTTGAATTTTGTCGAACAAAAAAAAAATAGTAAAAACGTTGATTTACTTTTGTAGCATTCATTCGAAAGATCAACAGGATCAGCCAGAATGCTTGCTGTCGTTCGAAAAATTCAAAGCATTCCACGAGCGGTAAACAGAGTGATCGCTTACAGTTGTATGATAGAGTTGAAAAGAACAAAAAATTGATATCATCCAAATTCATCGGAAATCAAATGCAGTAGTGAGGTAACTTTTTGACCAAAGGTGCACCATACAGGGGATGGAAGCTGAAAAAAATTTGATTCGCTTCGAAAAAATATCGTACGCCACGAACCCCAATTACTTACGGCACCCTCGGTAATTCTGGAAAGAAAGAAAGACTTTCAAATGTATATTATGCATGTGCGTGAACCGCACTTGTCCCCGCGACATTCACGGATTTTTGCCGAACCGGTGTGTGTGTGTGTGTGTATAACGTCCCCTCTCTCTCCTCTGCCCCCCAGGTCGGTGCGCGGTTTTGTGGATCTCGACCGGATATATATATACGTGCGCTTCGGATCTTCGCGGGTGCGTGCGTGTGTGGGAGAGACACTCTTTTTCGCCGCGACTGGTTTGCGGACGAATAGAAGGACCCGCGGTGAGGCTGAGGGTGCATCTGGTACTTCGAAGAAGCGAAGCTGCGGCCGGAGATTAAATTGTATCGGCTCGACGATCCATCTTGCGCGCGGACGCGGCGTGTGGCTGTACTACAGTGCTCGAATATTAAATGTCTCGATACAGTAAGTATCTTCAACTTTCGTTGAAAGGTGTTATTTTTTGGGTCGAATCGTTTGAACAAAAGTCGCTTATTTTAAATTACAAATCGGTAAAACAAACGATCGCTGATTCACGGTAATTGGATCGACGTCCGAGTTTTAATGATCAGACAATGACATAATTTACAAGTGGTTGTTCTTCTTTCTTCTTTTCTTTGCGTACGATGGAATATAGATGCTCATACACTTGTAGGTATTCCTAATTTTATTTCATTTTTCCACTTTGGCACAAGAAGCCCCTACAAGTGGATCATCATTTCGAAAGCCCATCAGTTACTTCCTGGCGTGAAAATTACAAGTTCACATCGCGACGAGTACACAGAGAAAACAAGAATAAAGAAGTCGCGACTGTTTTTTTCGCCGTCAACCGGTTCATTGTGCGCCATTCCCGGTAAAATGGCCCTTTGAAGAAGCATACATAGGCCTGCCAGATCCATCCACGTACTGCAGCGCGACCGAGTTATGATGAAAAAAAGGGAGCAGAGGGAAATGAAAAAAAAGCAAACAAACGGGGAAGGATGAGAAGTCGGAGGAGGAGGAGGAGGCGGTGATAATGCCGTTGGTTACACTCGTTACCATTGACCCATTGAGGTTATAGGCTTGCACGCGGATGTACAGAGAAAAGTTTTCCCCTCGCCCCACACAGAGAAAACGGCCCCCGATGCGTACACATACGTCCCGGCTTATAACGCATATTTATTACACAGATAATAGGAGCGCACCGCTGCTGCGGTACATGCATTTACGGTACATTTTAATTTATTCGGCCCAAAGCGCGAGCACGAGCTCCGCGCATTATACTCGCCCCTTTCCCCCCTCCTTTTTTTCCTATCTCTTTTTTCCCCCCTTCGTGCCGTATGCAACAATGCGAGCACACATAGTTGTTTTTATCGATAAGACACTGTACGAGCGTACTTATATATTGCAATGTAAGACCCAGACTCTCTGCGTGACGTTATTATGAGTATCGTTACAAATATGCGCTTGCTGTACGCATAGAGCCCCCCCCCCCCCTCTCTCTGCAACTGTGCGACGCCTTTGCTCGCACACTGCACATATCAAGTATATATACACTGCTCGCTTTAATGAGCGTACAAGCACATGTATTTATAATTGTACATCCCTATAATGGCTTGTGCGGCTCGAACTGATGCCTGACAAATATACTTTTGCGGCGCGTCGATTGGGGCTCTTCGTGTCCGAGGATAATTATTTCGGAGTGGCGGACGCGTTGCCATTTCTTCATTCGCGCGAGCCATCGAGTGCCGATTTCTGCGTGCGCTTCGCGATCGTTTCGTCGTTGGCGGGGACATTTTCTTTCTCTCCTCTTTCCTTTCGCCCTCGAGAGCCGGGAGGAGCAAGCTTTTCTTTTCTTCCTCCACCGTTACGCGCTTGCTGCGGTTGTGGATTTTTTTTTTTTTACGACGTTCATAAACTTTTGCGACGCACGTGTTTTATATCTATACGAGTGCAAATGCTGCACCCTGTATTCTTACCCCTCCTACATGTATAAGAAAAGTTTCTGCCCTCCCCGCGCGCGCAATATAAAGTGGCAAATGGTAACCGCCCGCGTTTCTTTTCCTTCTTTTTTTCAACATCGACGGCGTTTTATTGCTGTCTCTCTGTCCGCGGTGTTGTTGTTGTTACCGTTTTGAGAGGCATTTATATGAGAAAAAAAAAAAAAACTAGCCTTTTGTACGTAATCGAGACGGCGTGCCACCACCTTCTTTCCTTCGTAAAAAATACACCGATAGCATCTCGGTTCCATTAAATCTCCACGGGGAAAAAAAATGGCCACTTTCACCGCACCTCCTTTTTTTTTGTTTTGCGTCCCTCGATTGATGAAATCAACCAGAACAAGAAAAAATAATGCATCGATCATTGGAAAACAATGTGCTTACCTACATCAAGTAATATACGTGCAACACTTGATATACTAAATACCTAAATATACACAGGCACGGAAAGGATATAACAGTCCACTGTCGCGGATACGACGATATAATCGATGATGATGATAATAATAATCATAACACTACTCACAGTCACTCGCGCCCAGATCGAGTCGGATCGAGTCACGCGGGGAGGAGAAAGAGAAAGATCGACGCTGGGATTTTCTCACGGCTGACCTCGACATCGGTGTACTTACCCCATATACATGTATATTTATATGTACAAGAGACAGACTCGCGTGTCTGCGGCCTCCGTCTTCGTCGTCGCCGTCCCCGGGACCACCATCATGCCTCGCACGCACCAGCTAGTCCTCCTCCTCCTTTCTCCGCTCGCTCTCCTTGTCCCTGTACTTGTCTCGCGCTGCTGCTGATCGAGCGGGACGTGCTCTCTCTCTCGGCCCGGGTTCGTTCGGCGTCCGCGCGAAAGATCGGTCGAGCTTCGGTGTACTTATACCCTGTACTTACTCATGGTGTATTGTATGTATTATAATGGGCAATGTAGCGCCACGCTGCTGCTGCTGCTGCTGCTGCTGTTCTTTTCTCTTGGGTGAGATAGCTGTGATCGGAAAGGTTGCGCGCGCGCGCGAGGGAAAGGAGCAACTGATAATAATGTTGGTACAAAAGGTGCGCACTCGAAATTTTGCGCCTCGTCACAATACACGTATATATAATATTTACAATGGCTCTGATGCTCGCTCGTACATAATGACGGATAATATTGTATATGTATAATCGTATATATATGCATCGTACCTTGACAATTTCGGCTTAACGATCCATTCATCGAGTATTATACTTATTACCTGCCTAGATTTATTCAACGCAATAAATCGCATTCTCGATCGGGGAGAGAAAAAAACCTGCAGGATGAACAAAATTTCGTCGTTGATACTAATATACACAGCCCGTGTTGTACGATACGCGGTGCGCTTCGAGGTGGGTGCCCGCACAAGACACGGAGAGCCATATTTATGTTATATATATATATAAGTATTTCACCCGCGGTGGAAAGTCTAAATCGAAAGTCGGCTCGTAAATCTCCCGGCGTACGGGGCGCATCGTAAACTCCCACGCGGCTTCACCGAAGAGAGTAACACCAAAAAAAAAAAAAAAAAAAAAAAAAAAAAGGAACACCGTCGTCGCGGGGGCCATCGAGTTTCCGTGCGTACATCTTACACACCTGTGTGTGTGTGTACGTGACAAGTCTGTCAAGTTAACGCAGAGCCGAAATCGAGGCACAAGTATAATACAGTACTTGTACCGGAATCTCTCTCTCTCTCTCTCTTTGTCCCACGCACATAACCGATCCGCGCTCGGAGGCGCACTCTGAACTCTTGGCTCTCCTATAGGTATATAATATACGTAACGAACGAGTCGAAAGCACGACGGTCCCGCGAAGATACAGGTGAAAGCCCAACTGTAAACCAGCCGAAAAAAAAAACACAAAACGAGGAGAAAACACATTG
>JAPYYV010002805.1:0-19779 GCA_030522625.1 Copidosoma aretas
CTCAGGCATAGGGACGAGTGGAAAGCGGGCCGGTAAGAGTGGGGATAGAGAGGAATGGGAATGGAAGCTACAGAAGAGAGCCACAGCTGATAGAAATGGGCAGATGGTAATGGTCGCACAAAGAAGCAAGTTATGAGCGACCTCAAAAGATCAACGAACAGACAAAGCAAGAACGATGGAGAGTGAGAAAGCAAAAAACAGGTGGCTGAAGGAAGTGTGGAAGAAGAAATCGGAAGAGCAGAAGGAGCTGTTTTTCCTGAAAGAATCGGTGGCGGTAGCACTCATATATGACCTGGTGCTTGAGAAAAGAACAAAAGAATTGGAGGACGGGCAGAGGAACCAGGGCCGGGAGCAAGAGGCGCAGAGCGAGAAAGTCGAAAACCTCGTGGCCACAATTGGTGCTGGAGGATAAACGCTTGGAAGAAGGAGGAAGAAGCGAACAACGTGAGGCGGAACGATAGAGTAGAAGTATTGAAGGAAAGATTCGGGGCCCTCGAGCGCAAGGTGGAGGAGATGAGGTTGGTGATGCAGGACGCGTTGGAACTTGAGCCGAGCTCGAAGGAAGGTGAGGTAGAGAAAAGAGAAGAGGACAGAGAGGAGGCAAGACAGAAGTTGGCAGGCAGAAACAGCTTGTGAGAGAGGCGGACGAGAAGGCACGAGAGGTTACGTGCGAGTGCCCGATGATCATGAGGAAAGGAAAAGAGGGGCAAAGCGTTGAAACTCAATGAGCTAGGAGCCTAGAAACTGTGATTCTTTTAATGTATCTCTATATAATGTATCTCTGATGAAGTGTGGGTAGTCTAGGAAAGGTGAACTGATTTGTTTGGATAGACAGCGACAGAAGGGAAGGTAGTTAAGTGCAAAACAGTGAAACAGTTTTTTTTGGTTTTTGGTTTTCTAGTGTTTTTTTTAGTATTCTAGTATTAAGTACCTAAGTCCGGAATAAAAGAAAAGAGAAAGGAAAAAGACTTTAAGTTGAATATAAATAAGACAGTATAATGTTAGTGAAGAAATCCAAAAAAATTATATTCTTATATTCTAATGTATATTGATTATATTGATTGTACAGGGGAGAAGGTATTGGGTGATTGTAAGCCCGAACCCCTCACCAACCCCTTTGAGGGTATGTGAGTATAATAAAATAATAAATAATAATAAATATAATCCTGGTTCATTTATTTGTTTCAATATAATTGATTTTATTTGGAATTGGTTAGTGATCTTATGATAAAGTGATCAGACTAAGCCCATGTGGTTACTGATTAGTTCGAAACATTTTTGAACACGAATGACAGCGCAGTTCACGTGAGTGCGAGTGAGAGAGAGAGAGTGGGTGCCAAAAAGCAGGAAGACCAAAACAGTATATACAGATATAGTTGCAGCAACAATATGGCTGCGCTTAGTCTGATCACTTTATTATAAGATCACTAGAACTGGTAAGTATTATGACCACTTGTCTACTTATTTTACAGATAATTATTTTCGGAAAGTATATTATGAATATAGATTATTTAATATATATACATCTAAGGGGAACATTTATAATAAACAGACTAATACAGAAGTTGCACCGAAAAATGCATGTATCGATATGTTTATGATATTTTTTTTTAATTTCTAAAAGTTGTTTAATGAATTCTATATCTTTTTCACAGATTTGAATATTTTATAATGATGTTATTTTTCGCCTGTAACATTACATTATACCATGTTATACAATTATATGCAGCTGTTCTTAAGGTTTACATCATGCAATGAGAAATATGAACAAAAAATTTATTTTACGCCACGCTGTATCAAGTGACATAATAATTTTGTTTGAAAATAAGAAAATTGGTATATATTTAAACAATTAACATATTACATAAAATAAATACCATGATATAACAAGCATTTAATTTATTGGCACAATGAATGACAGTGTAAATACTAAAAATACATACAAATGTCTACATTTAATACATATTTATTCATGATCGGTAAGCGCAGTTCATATAACTGAACAAAACATACGCCTGGGGGATTCAGCTTGCTATACAACGTAAAAAGCTTCCATATTTATTTGTCTTAAATACTCTTTATTTATACATATTAGTACTATTATTTAAATAATAATGTAAAGTAACATTGTTGTGAAATTGTCATAGTTAAGGACTCTTCTTTTATCAAGCTATTTAAGGAGGTTCGGGAGTATCATTAAGCGAGGCGAGGAACGGGGAGTCCCCCCGGCCCACGCAGCTTGGTCCCCTTTACCGCGCACCCCTTCTTGCACCCTACGAACTCAATATTTTGCTTACATTAAGCGTTGGCATTGTTTAAAATGCACAATAACATGACTTGAAATTTTACTCACTAAATCATAAAACAATACTTCATACGTAGGTATGTTTTTTTTTTTAATATCTATGCATTTTCCAAAAATATTTGCCCATAAAAACGACAAATCAAGGATACGTTCCATAAGAGCCTGTGTTATCACACTCATTTTCATTTGTATCATAACGTGGCTCGTAATTTTACTCACCGATTGTAAAAATAACAATTTATGAACAGATACGTATTTTTTTTAGATCTTTGCATTTTTTAAAGTTTTTTGTCTATGTCAAAGGTTGATTTGAGTTTAAGTCCCATAAGAGCGTATGTTAAAGAGCTTAACTTGGACATTAATTTATTTCAAAAAATGAACCATAAAAAATACTGAAAAAACTAATGGTGATTCAGGACACTTTAAAGAACAAATTCACAAAGTTTTATAGTGATCTCTGCATTTTCATACAACTCCCGACCATCCTTAAGACTGTACTGAATTAGTTCTATCTTTGTTCCCAACACACCATTTTTTAGTTATATTTGTTAGTTTCAATCGGATTTGTCTACCTTTATTTACCGCCTTTTCAAAACCTTTCTTTCTATTTTTTAAAAAATATGCACATTATAGTTATTATTTTATTAGTTATTGCTGTATTGCAGGCCTGCAAAATAGGTGGTGTGGCCAGATTGAATTTTTCCCTTATAACTGTGCCTGTACAAACGTAAGAGCTGAATTCGATTAGTTTCTCCGCCGCTACCACATTTTACTCCTTTCGCTTCTATCCTGCAGACTTCCTGCGATTCAAGGGTCAATTCGTTCAATTTTCACATGTTTCGGAGAATAATCATTAGTTCTTAGCCCCTCGCTCTCCGCCTGCAGAGTCCACCTAAACTGCATAAATAGGACTCTTTTCTCCGTAATTTAATGTAAAAATTGTTTATTTTGACTGAGGAGAGCCTTGCGAGGATGGTTTTCGCACTTCACGCCTTGACTCAGTTTTTGAACGGTTCCGTTAGTTTTTTATGCCTCCCCGCACAACTTATCTGAATAACCTTTCGCAACGCCTTCTTTCCTCTTCCTAACGCGCAGCTTACCCACTATATGAAAGTTTTGTAGATGTTCTGTTTTCCATAGAGACTTTCCACAATAGGTTGTGAGGTTATGTGGAATGTAAGTTTATGAAATTATTTTTTTAATTTTTAAGGACGTATTATTTCAAATTCATTAAATTGTTTACTTCTTAGTCTCTTATGTCGAAATCGTATTATACTATGTAATTACGGAGCTACCTGGTGTATTATATTCACTTTGCCTTAAATTTCGCAACAACTTTCTTTTCTTTTGTAAACCTTTAAAAATAGAAATGAAACAATTTTTTTATAAATAATCAGACAACTGAAGTTTAAAAACAACTATAACTAAAAAATGCAGTTACATTATAAAACGTAATTAAAAAAATAGAAATAGCATTATTTGAGACACATCCACAACAGAACAATAAAATGTTATCAAACGCAATTATAGAAGGACAAAAATAAAATAAATTAAGTATCAACTACTTCCACTAATTAAGTAAACAATTTAGATGTTGATCAATATCAATAAAAATTCAAATGATAGCAATTTGTGGGCACTAACAATAAAGAAAAAAATACTTAAGGTGAAGCAGGCAGGAACTTGAATATTATAAAATTGTGTCACTTTAAGAACAGAGACATAGAAATATAGTTCAAGAGGCGTTAAAATAAGGTTACACATACAAAAATTTCAATAACAGAACTTAAACTTAAAGATTGTGGAACCATTGCGTTGAACATGTTGTATTTTAGTATTCTATAGTGTAATAATTAGATTATTTAAATGCATAATAAATATGTTTTCTTTCAACGCAATAATATGAAAAAAACAATATTTCATAGCGTAAGCATGACAATAATTTTGTTTTGTTGATAATATTTTAATTCTGATGTGAATCTGAATAAAAAATACATACGAATAACACGGTATGATTTCATGTATTGAACGACAAATAACACTATCAATAAATATTAGGTACTTTAATATGCATCATCATACGCTCGACCAAATAACAAAACAAAAAAATTAGTCTGTGCTAAAATTTGTGGAAAAGTAACAATAATGATTATCGACATGCATTAATCGTTGTAATTTTTACTATTAAATATGTTTATGAGTATTTTTCAATTATCGGCACCGTAAATCTTCATAATACAAGGAGCGTGAAACTTTAGCTGATAGTTGAAATAATTCTAAAATTAACGATTTTGCTACCGTCACCAACGCCGCAGCCGCGACGCTACGAGTATGTCTATAAATTTTACACGTAAATCCATGGCTTTTTTTCTACTGCAGCTTTCTTTCGTACCATAGCTTTCTTTCGCACTGCACGAAATATAATTTTGTAATAGAAAACTGATTCTTAATTAAATCATTACATAATCACTTTATACTGTTCTATAATAATTTAATCTAGCAGATGCATAGAACTATATATTAGTAAAGGGCGTCGCTTCCCTGCGTGCTCTGTGTGCTAACCCCCTAAAAACAGATTATGCTTGCCATATATTCTTGTTAGAGGTTTTCATTGTTATTCATACCGTAATTCTCCACCGTGACTTATATGTAATTATTCTGGATTTAAAAATAATGAATGATAACTATTAATAAGTAGTTTTAGATGTTCTCGGCAAATATTAATTTTTTCTTTGTAATTATTATTAAACCGTTGCTCTAGTATTTTCTTGTTTCGTATTTTCTCTCTCTCACCTGGGCATTTTACCTATTTCTTTTATAATAGTCTTGTCTTACGGGTTGCTTATTTTTATTTAATACTTTTCTTCACCTATCTCTGTATTTTTTTATTATTATTTCTCTGTATTGAACTTCTACTTTCTAGTGTTTGTTTTCAATTCTCAAGATATAAATGTACGAATTTTTAACACTTTTTTACGTTTCTTTATAATTTAATGTCTATTAACGTTTCAAATTATAATTTTTTATCGCTTGTCTCTTAGAGTTTCAATACATTTTAATATCATTTATTTAATATATTATTTGTTATGGTATGAATGCTTCAAAATGAACATTTTCTTTATATAAACTACCTTTTATCACTGTATGTTATGTGTTTACAAATATCTTTTATAATCTTCAAGCCTTGTTAATAATGTATTGTTGCATATTCATAGATCCAATAATTTCTAACTCTTCGTTCTCTGTCTCTAAATATATGTATATTGTGTCTTATCCTTTGTCTGTCTATTTTAAAGTAGAACACTTCTTATGGCAAAGAGTAAACTAGCACGTGAGTGGAAGTATGCAACGCGAGCTGTCCCTCGGTGTCTCTGCTTTTCAGACCTGACACGCTTGATGAGCCTATTTCCCCGCCGCTACGGCGATCTCCCCACCATGCCACCATAGATGTATACGGCGATTTTTATATAGAGCTATATACCTTCACAGTTGCTGTTTTTGATCTCATGAATGTATATGGAGATTTCCATATCAAATGACATAGCTACGTTTATGCATAGTATATAGCTATCTACTGTAATTATGGTTACAGGGCATACACCTACACGTGCGCGTGGACATACAGGTCTGTATAAAAAGAAAAAAAAAAGAGACAAGGAGCACTGATCTATATATGTATACGCTATAGCAGTCGAGGCACGCATGTGCGTAACTACGTATATTTTACCATACACGTTCTCTCTCTCTCTCTTTCTCTTGCAGCTCAATCCGTACCTCTCTATGATAATGCATTCCTATTATTATAATTGTATATTGGCTACTTACATTTTCATACAAATTTATATAAACAATCATATCAGATATTAAGGGATATGAAATGTGTTGGGCTCACGGGTTTTCACTTTCTTGTATACCTATAGCTATATTGCCATACAAACTTGGATATATCTAATGCACAAGCGAACAAACTTTACAATTTTTACTATATATGCATAAAACAATGACGGTAACTTTTTAAACAAATTAGGACACATTCATGAAATTGGTACAGATGCACATAAATTGATTTACAGTTATTTGATAAAAACATAACCATAAAAAATAGTAAAATATCTCTATCTTGAAGGGGAAGAAAAATAGACTGAAAATAGTAATTTTTGCGGGTTTACTAATGGAGAAATAAATTACGTGGCGGATAAAAAGAGTGGTGTGCGGATCAAATCACATGACTTTAAAGTCCCGCATTTTTACTGTATATTCACTTAAAAAGGACGAAAATTAATATTATCAATAATGATTAGTGGAGTGTTCCACTTCGACCTGGACTCCGACGAGTCTACCCATTTTTTGGTTTGTACGTCTATGTTACTGTTATTCTGTATATTTGTTTCGTTTTGGATATTTTTTACGTTTTTCTTATTGAACCAGTAATGATTTAAGATTTATTTAACAAAATAATTTTAAAATACTTCGATATGGTCTGCGTCCCTGCTCAAACGTTTATGAAAATCCTTGTTATTTGAAACATAATACATAATTTACCAGTCATTGTTACCTTTCGATTAAATTTCATGATTGTAACCACAATGATGCAGTTTTTATTTCACTTTGAGAAAAGATCTTTATGTAACTGATATATTTTAGAAGTACATAAACGTGCTTTTTAGATTCCACTTAATCTAAGACCTAAATTCTGTTTTATAAGGCTTTTACGCATTTACTTTTAATTTTCGTATCCTAATAACGAATACAATTTTTGTATTTTTATTTTCTTGGGTAATATGTATGCCCTTCTTGGTATTTCATATCTTATTATGATTGTTCCTAGCTGCCAGTATCTTTGTGTCTTTATTCTTAAGTCTCTTAGCATTTATTACTCATTTTCGGACTATGTGTCTCTTTCTCTAATTTCGTTATTTCGTGGATGTCTTTACTTCTGTACAGTGATACTTCTTTGTATTTGTGTTTGTATACGTGACTTTGCTTTTTTTTAAATATATTTCCATTCAATCTGAGAATTTTTTTTCTTTGTCAAACTAAAACTCCCGTACTCACTTGATCGTAAATTTTAAATTTAAATACAACGCGAACTCTTCTACTACACTCGATAATAGAAACAGAATTATTTCTTGCGTGTGCGTGTGCAATTATATTGAACCCAGATATGCATACGCATCAAACTTCATACGAAGCAAGTTTATCCATGAATTTTATAACTTTGTGACATCATCACCTCCTACTCCTGATCTTTGATGTGCTCTATCTCCGTCATTTTTTGTTTACGAGAAAAAAGAAAAAATACGTGTCCAATATTTTTTTATAAGCTGACGGACCAAACAGATTTTTTCATGAGAAATGCTCATTTCATACTTGCCGCCTCCATCATAGACTCCAGTGTGTATAAAAAGGAAAATTGAATGAAAACGAGAAAAAAAAGAATCGTTTTGCCCTTGACTGCTGGCTGGGAGTCGTCAGTGAGGCATGCTAGTGATCTAGCCTCATATGAACGCAACTAATCGTTGTCTATAACGCTATAACTAGAGTATGTTCCTGTGTAAATCTTCTGATTTTTCTAAGTCGTTGTCATCAAAGTAATCTCAGTTTGTGAATGATTATCTTGGTGTAGATGTATTTTCTTTAAAATCATAAATAATGTATATTGCTATGTAAAACTTTTAATTTTCCTAATTATTGTCTTATGTCGCTTTAACCATTTGTAGTTTCACTTTTACCCAGTCATAGTCATTGCTATTTTAGATTTAGAGTTTTATAGTAGAGATCCATGGTTATTACATATATTATTTTATATTTTTGAGAACATTTGTTTTGTTGTTTTTCCACTTTTGTATACGATACATCCTATACTTGTTTCTTAACAAGTAAAATGTTACATTTCTGTGCTTTTTTATTTTTATCACCCACTTCCTGTTCCAAAATATTTTTCTTTATTCTATAATTTTGAGAATTTGAATGGCAACAGCATATTCCTTGCACATTACTGAATTTTATATGAATATTTTTTTCAATAGAATAACACTTTTTAAATCATTATTGAGCGTAGAATAAATCAAGGTATTGAATGTTCCTGAAAATAAAAAGCAATGGTAGTCTGAAAATAAAAAGCAATGGTAGTAATGCCTATTTTTTAAAGGAGTTCTCACCCACAATAAAAATGATCAGGATTTGATGAAACTTTACAAATATATTACCTAATATCCTACGAAAACACTGGTAAAGTTTCAGACTAATTCAAAACCAGTAAGCTGAAATATAAACATGTCTTTTAACACGTGCTCTTATAGAAATCCATAAAATCGTACCTAACCTAATACTTTCCTTTTTTTTTAGGTATATCGAAAGATAAGATTTTAAAATATTTTAAATATTCTATTCAATAATTGCTAAAGAATGTGTGTGTATTTTTTTTATAGTGGTTAAGAACTTTTTAGACGATTATTTATTTATATTGTGAAATATTTAATGTGATGACAGTCGATATTTCTCTCACTTACGAACATGTGGCAACGTTGTGTTAGATTAGAATATCTGAAGTGACTTAGGTCATAATGCCCACCCTAGTTGTTTGTCTGCTTCACAAGCGCAACGTTGCCATATTTGTTATACATGAAAAGTTTTATGTTTCCCGTCTCTTTCTTAGATCGCTCTTTCTCTATCTTGCCGAGGGAACTCCCTTAATATATGGGTTAATTTTTACTCTTTATTGTATATGTACTTACAGAAACAATTAAACTGAAATCGAGGGGGCTCTATACTACTATATGGTACTAAATTTTTGATAATGATAAAGTAAATTGTTGTCATCTAATAATAACAAAGTTATTCTCATACGAATATAGCATGTACGATTTTCTATCACACCAGGGCAAAAGTGCCATGTTGCGCGTCGGCTGTACGTGGGGCATGCGTAGTATGTAGTCTGTACTATATTCTTCTGCCACGCTCCTGTGACAGTTGTTCGATATTATATGAAATCCAGCTACACACGAGTTCGTTATGTATGAGCTGCCACGCTCTCATGACAGTCGTTCATTTATATATTAAGTCCAGCTATCCCAATTTCATTTACATCTGCAAATATTTAAATTCATCTAAGAGTACAGATGAATATGATAAACATGAAACAATAAGCACATGCACGATATTAGTACACGATATCGTACACAAAGAAAAAAAAAAACTTCGACTGACGTATACGCTTTGTGGGCTATTAAACGGTATCTCATGTGTTTACAAGTAAATTTTTGGTTTCCGTCGACTGGCTAGCCTGATTTAGCTGCTCCCGCTGTTGCTGCTAGCGCTATTTTGTATACCTATATCTATATGCGCCGTAGATTAGTGCGCATGCCAGACGGAATAAAATGTGCTACTTTTGAGTGAGATTTCGGGGACAAAATTGCGTCTTTTGCCCAGGGTATGACAAAAAAAGAATATTTTTGGTGTCAAAAAAAATTTTTTTTTTTTAATTTTGCATATTTCATGTAATACTGTTTACTATAAAAATGACTAAATAACAGACTGCAACTATGATTGTTTTTCATTCGATTAATTTCTTTCCGAGCGGTTCTTTCTAAGGAGATTTTTAATAAAGTTGCGGAAGAAATTATCGAAATATTTAATGTATAAAAAGTTAGGTGCCATTATTACTACATTTTACACGATTTTGTACTCACAATAATACCAAACATCTTACACAATAAATGTTTTGAAAAATCTCTTCAGCAACTTTATTCTACATCTTTTGAGAAAGAACCTGAGCTTTGAAAAAAAGAAATCAAATGGAGACAAAAATTTTAAAGACTTTTATCTAGTCATTTGATCAGTATTGAAACATACACAATGCAAAATGAAGTAAATTAATTTTTTCACACCAAAAATATATGGAAATATTATTGTTGCTATTTGATGACAAAAATCTACTACATAATTATTACAGATTAAATACTATATAGTGGTGCAAAGTCCTCTCAAAGAAAAGGTTACGTAAAGACGTATCACATCGTACCGCTAAAAATAACGAGGTATTTATTAAGACAAATAGTAAAATTTTTATAAATTTCATGATGAAAGTATTTAATGATATTTGTTAAGGCTTGCAACTGTGTGAACTATTTTGTCAAGGAATACCCACGATTAAATTAGAAATAAAACCTAAGTAATGTTGTCGGTGTATGTAACTATGCGCTATAAATCACGTCGTTATTCGTAAAAGTTTGTCTCCTTATAAGTAAAATCCAAAATTTTCTAAATGACTTTGTGAACAAAAATAAGAGTATGGCTAATGTATTATTATTTTAGTTACAATAAAGTTAAATGAGTGAGAAAACAATCGTATTCCATTTATATTCTTAATAATTATTCATAAAAATGTAGACTGCACGGAAATCAATAAGTCCTTTTTCGAAAAGTTGTAGTACTTATAAGTAACATTTAAAATTATCACAACTTGTTTTTTAAAAGGTAGAAAACAGGAAACACGTCTTTCCTTACTGCTGAGTAGGGCTATCGACCATAACTACCACCTAATATTTTGGTAACAATATGTTACAATATATTGTCGTAAATATGAGGCATTGTACGTCCAGTAAAATATTCGGAAAAAATTATAGGTGAAAACATATGGCTATCCGAAGTTAATAGTAAAATGAGACTTTGCCTCAAATTGGAGCTTCTTAGAGTCACGTGGCCAGCTGCAGTAGCACTTAAAAAATTAAAGTTTTCAATTAAAAACCGTATTTCCTAAACTTTTTGCCAATAGACGAAAAAAAGTAGGAAAAAAATAAGTATGTTATCGAGTGTGTATCTTTCCGCTGAATCGATTGAAAAGTTTTAATGTGCTTGAAATTAGTTGTACGCCTTATTTTGAGGTAATACAGTTAAAAAAATTTCTTTACTGGTCATATATATATATATGTAAATTTTTTTTTTCAACTTCAAGAAATCTTTTTTTATATAAATTATTTTATAATGGTAAAACTTTTGTCAGGCACTAGATGACGCTGAACGTCGAAATTGCCATATTGAACGCGTTTTAAATCGGGCTTTGATATAAACATATCTAATAATAAGCTTATTTAGAGTAGTCAAGATGCAGATGACGAATCATTAGTCAAATAATTACAATTCAAAATAAGGGACCTAATACGACAGCTACTATTTTCAAAATTAATGAATTTGGCCAACACAAAAATATAACTCTAATCTACGTTTAATATAGGGAAAAAATTTCTCTGGCAAAACTTCTGTAAATACCGACAACTTCAGAGAAAAAATTTGCGAAGTTTTAAAATTCTATTCTACTTTGTCGGGCTAAAATATTTTAAAATTTTACTAATTTTTTTCTCGAAAATTTACAAAAATTACACTATTTACAAAAACTTTGCAATAGAAATTTTTGCCTGCACTTTTGTATAGATTACAGTAATATTATTTATGGGCTTAATTGATCAATTTTTGAAATAATGGCTGCCATATTGCATTTCATTTTGAATTTTGATTAATTGACTGGTAAATTTTGGCTTCTTCAAATAAGCGTATAAGGTATCTAAATATCAAAGCACGAATTATAAAGCGTTTAATTCGTCTTCTTCGACGTTCATCGTTACCTAGCTCCTTATCTCAAACTTTACCATTGTGAGATATTTTTTGTTTCAAAAATATTTAAGAAGCTTTCAAAAAAAGTTATACATTTTTTTTTTTTTTTAACTTTCTAACCTTAAAATTAAGCGTCAAACTGATTTTTTACACTTCAAAAAAATTTTAATAGATTCAGCGGCAGAAAACTCGAAAAATTACTTTCTTATTTTTTTTTTTGGTCTACGGTAAAAAAATTAGGAAATGTGAGGTTCAATCAAACTTTTAAATTTTTTTTATGCTACTGCACCTAGCCACGTGACTCTATGCAGCTCGAATTTGGAATAAAGTCTAGTCTTATAACACAATATCGATTGCCATATGTTTTGACCAAGAAAATTTTCCATCTGTTTTACTTGACGTGGAATGCTCTATATACATATATTTATAAAGAATTTTGCATACAAATAGAAATAATTATTAAGAAATGATAAATATAGTGCACCTGATACTAAAAAATATGAGAAAAATTTGGATTTGGTAAGAATATCGAATAGTTCTCACCAACTACGATTGACAACTGTGAATATTTTTATTTTATATTTATTATTATAGCGTTCATTTATGTGTCGCATAAGCTGCGTAAAATATAAACAAAAATTATATAGTTAAACGGATGTGATAAGGCATGTGTAATGGATGAAAAAATTACTTGAAAAAGACAGTAAAAAAAGTACAGTAGAGAACCTCTAAAAAACCGATAAAGAGGCCATGAAGGAGCGATAGAAATGCATAGTCAGTTGGGATCTCGTAGCAAAAGGGTGCCAGAGCTCTACTAAGGTTTTTCCTATGTATTTTGACCCCCTGATCTCGATATTTGTAGGTGGAAAGTCGCAAACCTGGAAGAAAAAGATATTAACCATTTTAGAGAAGAAACTATCAAACTAATTAAATGAGCAAAAAAAAAACTTATCATTGTCCTTAATTTATTCTTCATTGATTTTAAATGAAACACATTACTATAAAATTTTTCGTACAAGAAGTGCCATTTGAGACAAATCTGCTGAAACTTTTGGAAAATGCGTTTGGTAGAATTTGCAATTGCATGTTCAACAGTTATTCGTGCATTCTTTTCATCTCGCTAAGGTGTTATTTATTGCTATGCTTCACTACTTTTACTAAGTTTTTTTGGTTTATATTACTTATTTTTGTGTAACTAGCCTTGAGCTTCATGTACAACTTACATCGAAATAATGATTTAGAGATATATTTAGTGTATGTAAATAATGTACCACACTCTAGTCTGGTTACACAAAAATGAGGCATTTAAACTAAAAACTGATCAATGCAATTTGAGTACAGCATTTAATAAAACGTTAAAACCTTGGAGAGATAGAAAAAGGCACAAATGGATGTTCAATGTGCAATTATAAATAGTAAAAAACGCGTTTTTCACAAATTTCTGGAATTTTTCTCAAAAACTACGCTTCGTGCGAAAAATTTATTGAAAATATTTTTTGTTTATAAGCGATAAAAGAACCCCCTAACATTTTTTTACACATCTAAATAATTTTAAAACTTGTTTTCGACAACTTTTTTCCTCCCACGTTTTTAACTTTTCACGTTTGAAATTCGTGATCGGGGGTCAAAATATATAGAAATAATCTTAGAAGAGCTCTGTCACCACATTAGCTAGAAAAACCTACTGGGCCCTCTTACGAGTGAGGATAATAAGGCATTTTCACCCTCAGATTTCTTTCCTTTTTTTAAAATTTTATAACATAATTGTATAATTTTTTGGTAGCAGATCTGACAAGAAATATTAAGAAGATTTTTAGAGACTGAAATTGATGATGATGAACTTAGGCGTGCACAATGATAGAGAAACTTGTGGATGTCGATACAAATATATTTAAATGTTAGCACGGAAGCTTTATTCACTAAAAAGCTTCAAATTATAAGTCTTTAAACATAAGAGTCCCTATTTAAGCCACTAAAGCTTTAATAACCTAACCCAAAATCTCCATAAATCTAATAAAGAAAGCTTTTGAACAAAATTTTGTAAACTTATACGCCTGATTTCCCCTATAACCAAAGATTTTCACCAGAGCAGCTTTAAATCATAAGCCAAAAACTCTAGAGACCCTTTTCGAACTACCAAAGCTCTAAATACCTAACCTTGAACCCCGAAAAATCCAATAACGGAAGCTTTTTAACGAAATTCTATGAACTTGTGCGCGCTATGGCCTCTCCAACCAAATATCTTCAACATAACCGCCTAAAAATCAAAGAAATAATTAGGTTATTAGATTATTCTTAAAATTTCCTGGTTTACCTGAGGCCGAAATAAATCAAGGCGTATTTGATGGTCCACAAGTAAGAACTCCACTTTATGATATGCTTGAAAAGAAAATGAATTTTAGAGAGAAAAAACTTGAATTTTGTAAATAACGGACACCTTAATGTATTTATACATACATATGCATGTAAATAGGGACAATCAGGCGCGTAAGTATTCAGAATTTTGTTAAAAAGCTTCCATTATTGGATTTTTGGGTGTTTAAGGTTATAATACCAAAAATATAGACGTGCTAGAGGAATTCTGATATCAGATTTGGTTTCAGCGACCGAATAAACGTAGGGTGTGCTGGGTCTGGTAATAGGACCCTGACTTTTCTTTTGTAGTCCTGTGTGATGATTGATGTTTCATAACAATAATTTCAAACTTTTATTTTGCAGTTATTTGATCTTATTTAATATCGTAATTTATTTAAAATTGTGATGTATAATAAGAGATAATAAAAGTGACGTACATACTTGATTAAATATTTCATTCCTATTTTAATTTTTATATTATATTATTATTCATTGCCATGATTAAGACAATCTAATAATTTACTTTAGGAGTTTTTTAAAATATACCTTTGATACAGCAACACATAAACAGGTATCTAAAGAAAAAAAAAATTATACATGGAATCACTCGTGAAAACAATATAAACCACTAAAGGATTATTTGTCGTATAACAGCTGTAAACCAAAATAAAAACTAAAAAGAGACCTATCAATCATTTATAGTTATCCTGAAAAAATATGTTATTTTTCTTTTTCAAGCTAGCGTTTGTGGGTAAAATTTAATTGATTGCATAGCACGAAAACTCGATACCAAAATGCAATAACAGAGAGTGACAAATTAATACCAGGGAATTGAGTAAATTATTTTCTTACTCCTGTCATAAGATTATTCATGGATTTTTCTACAAGTACATACTATTATTGATACGCCATTTTGAAAAATATAATCTTGATCATATGATGATCATAGATCATTCCAAGAGTAAGATAAAATATTAATGAACATGTAGATGTGTTATTTTGAGACTTCATGATTAATTTCATAAAAATGTTTTAAATTTTGCTCACTTTTAAGAACATATTGAATTTTTCGATGAGAATGTAGGTACTTTAAATCTAAAATAAGAAACTTAAAGGAAACATTTTTTTGTAAAAATTGCATGATAAGAAACCTTTATCTCATTATTATACTAAATATAATTTGATAGCTCGTAATATTTTAATGTAACTGACGCCATTTTAGATCCGCCATTGGGATAAATCATATGTGACCAGATAATTATGATCAGTAATGCTAAGACTAATGCAACATACCAGTTTTAGTAGAAGTGTTTAATTTTAGAATTTAAAGCGTGATGTTGTTAGAAAAAAACTTGATTTCGCTTCCTTCAGACGCCATATTGGATTTTCAGGATAAAATTTGGCTGTTTGCTCTTTGAGTTTGTAATCTGCAACCCAAATTATACATTCTTTGGTGAAATTCGCATGATTAATAGCCTTTCTCTTATTATTCTACTCCACTTAAGTTGATTTTTAGTAATATTTATACGTTACTGACGCCATTTCAGATCCACAATTTTAAATTTTACAAAACAGGAATTTGAACAGTTTACAAGAATATCAATTTTTTAAGCCCTGGTTCGTTCTTCATCTTGTAGCAAATTTTAGTCCCAAAGGTGGCACGGTTAACGTGGAATTTCGCATAAATCGCGGGTTATTTCTCATTCCAAACTTACCTAAGATTTCTGATGGTAAATTATGATAGAAACTTCTTTCTAATTTAAAACTCAAGACAATTCATTTTCATCGGAGTTGTTTTACGTTTCGACGTCTTCTTTGTACATTCAAAGAACTTTCAAGTTATATGTAAAAAAAGTAACTCTACTACCATAATATATGTTTTTTCTGAGGCAGAATATTTCGAAATCCCGACTAAAAAATTCTCATTCTCTTCATTTTTTAAATAAGTGTTTTATTCACTCATTGACAGAATTAAAAATTCGCATGAAAATAAAAATAACTTTAGTACCGTAATCTGCGTCTCGGCAGGAAAAAAAATTTCAATCTTTACGTCCGAACATAACCTTAAATATACAATGAAAATATACTTAAGGGAATATTTCTTATCCTGTGGTAATAAATTACTGTACTGCATACAACTTTTTTAAAACATTAGGAACAATCATTCCAAGTCTAGTTACATGTCTTGTGCAGGTTATGGTAGTGGATACAATATGGCGGCTGAAAAATTTCTAAAAATTTGTTAATTTCATTGTGAATTAGCAACTAGGGGTTTTTGAGTATCCCGAATTAAAAAAAAAGCTGCTGGATTTTTAAAATCACAAATGTCGATGGAAAATGTGCCGGAAAAACTTAATTAAAAATATTTTAATGTTGTCAAAATTATATCTAACGTGCTTTTGCCAACACTTATTTGGAACTCTGAGTCCATTACTTATTAACGCGTAAGTTTTGTGTAACAATTGAGCTACATGAATTAAAAAGTCCAGTAGCTTGGGTTAAACGTCTTCCATTAAATTAAAAATTCAAGACCATAACTATTTCTTAGGAACTTATCCAGAATAATAACATATGTTGGATGTATATAATAGTATTACTCTAAACGATGCCATATTGGAGTATGAAAAAAAAATTTCACTGAGTTATTGATACGGATTTCTTTCTTGACTGAATTATTTCATAACTATATATGTTTATTTGTTCTAAATTACAATTCTTATAATTTTTTCTATTTTTATCAAGAGTGGGATAAAATTTGAAATCAAAAACTTTTCCAAGAAATATTATTTGTGATATTTTACAAAAATTTTTACCAGCAACCTTTTAATTACGATAATTTTTTGATTTTATAATTTAATTTTTTTAAATCCCATATTTTATTATTACTTGCTATAAAACCAACTAACAATCATATTTATAGAAATTTGATGACTTTTCTTTACAGTATCAATGCCACTTACGTAATATCTGACCTCATAAATGGGCTCAAAATTGAAATAACCTAATTTATCAATAGTAATTAGCATTTTATAATTGATGTATATGTACTGCTGCTTAAAATAAATTTTAAACTATTCTTTTTTCCAATTAATAATAAAATATATCTTGTTTTCTAAAAAATGATTATATAAATTATAAGTGACAAAGCAATAAATGAAAATAAAATAGGAGCAGTGATGATCGTATTTATTATGTTTATTATAAGCTGAATTTGTGTAAGTAGATAGGAAACACATGATAAATCCCAAATACTAGCATTTCTCTTCTTCCAAGTTTAGGATAATTTTGAGAAAATTAAAAGATTTTTAATTAAGTTGCTCCGTTTCATTTTCCATCGACTATTTGTGATTTTAAAACCCCCAGTTTTTTTTTTTATTCAGGACACTCAAAACCCCTAATTGCTAATTCACAACGAAATTGACAGATTTTTAGAAACTTTTCGTTCGCTATATTAGATCCACTACCATAACCTATACAAGTCATTTCATTAGACATGGAATTATTATTCTTATTAAGAAATTATCTTAATTCGCTTACGTAAAATTATGTAGGAAATTAATTGAACCATCTTTGGTGAGCATATTCAAATATAAAAACTGACAAAGTGTGCATATATTTGTTTATTTCTTGCTACATATAGTCCAAATTTCTCGGACTTCATCAGGCAACTAAAAATAACACATATGCTAATATAGAATGCCAAATTAACAAAGAAATTTCAGAGAGCGAAAGCTTAAATTAGATATTACCTGATGGAAATTAGTCTTAAAACGTCAACACATTACTTATCGTTGTACACGCGCTATGTGGAAAGAACGACAATAATAATAGTAATAATAATAATCATAATAATAATAACAATAATAATAATACTAAGACGAAAGAATGAAGAAAATAAAGTTATATATACAATACATTATAAATAAGATACCATAAACATAAGTGTGCTGGAACGGTAGACTCAATAAATTGTATGTGTGGTCAATATCATTATAAGTTTCTTGATTTAAGTTTTTCAATCTGAAAAAATAGCATTGCATATTTTACTGAGATATTAGATATCTTTGCGCTTATTGATGGTATTTTTGGTCAAATAGATATGAATAATTTCTGAATAAATGCGTTTTTTGTAAGTAAATTCTTTGTCTTGAACATAACGGATTCACTTTCAAACATAAACGGATCTGATCCAGTATCCGTAATAAATAAGCACATGAATTTTCATAGGCATAAGTTTGATTGGGAAGATGTCAAGATTCTCGACAAAGAATCTACTTACAAAAACCGCATTTGCTCAGAAATTATTTATATCCATCTAACCAAAAATACTATCAATCAACGCAAAAACAACCAATATCTCGGAAAATATACCATCCTATTTTTTAAATTCAAAAAACCTAAATTGAGAAACTTAAAATAATATTGACCAGACATACAATTTATTGATTCTACCGTTCCAGCACACTTATAGTATCTTATCTATAATGTATGGTATATATAAATCTCTCTTCTTCATTGTTTTATCTTCGTACTATTATTATTATTATTATTATTATTATTATTATTCTCGTTCGTTCCACATAGAGCGGGCACAATGATGAGTAGGGTATTGACTGCCGTCTATTCAACATGAATTACATTCGGCTACCTTTTACGTTTTAAGATTGATTTCCATCGGGTAATATTTAATTAATGCGTCCGTTCCCTGTAATTTCTTTGTTAATTTGTGACTCTATATTTGCATGTGTGCTATTTTTAGTTGCCTGGTGAGGTCCGAGACATTTGATCGAAACGTAGCAAGAAATAAAGAAATATATGCACACTATGTTAGTATATTTGAATATCCTCATCAAAGATCCTTTAATTAAATCCTTACATATTAATAATATTGTTAAAAATCTTGTATACAGTATAGTAATTTATTACGACAGGATAAGAAATATTTCATCAGAAGTATATTTTTATTTTATATTAAAGGTTATGATCGGACGTAAAGGATTTCAAAAACACGTTTTTTCGGTGTGTTTGTATATCAAAACAACTACGTTACTTCTTTTGTACGTCTGTATTATCCAACAATAATTAGAACAACCAGTATCATCGATTAAAAGAGAAAATGACAGAAACTCACTTATTTTCAGGTTATCATTTTTGAAATTCAGCTATGGTTTTTCTACATTCGCAATTTGATAGCATAGGATTAAAAAAAAACCGTCTTTCTAGCATCTCTCTACCTTGAGATATTTGTTTTTCTAATACGCCACCTCTCTTTCCATCGTTTTAGAACACAGTGGGGCATACTCAGGACTATTTTCAGAGGAGTTTAATTGTATAGATATACATATGGGTCATTCCGGCGAAACTTGCACTATTGATGTCCTGGTCTCGTGCGCATAATTAACAGTGAAATAGGTAACCCTATGGGTGCCAAAGTACGTGTAGTGTTGGTGCCTAACTGTTTCATGCCATCAAACCAAATTTTAAAGTGTACACTTTGATCTACAGAT
>JAPYYV010002806.1:0-24142 GCA_030522625.1 Copidosoma aretas
CCCCCCCCCCCCCTCAAAAACTTAGAAATTTTGACCCGATGCTTATTTTCATAGACGAAGATGGCCGAAGTCACCCGAAAGACACTATATCGCCCAACTTGGCCGAAAACCGACGAATAATTCCGATAATAGACCAACCACCTCACGATAGCCCTCTAACCTCGTCAAATATTGCCGAAAACAACCGGATGCAGCCGAAGCCGATCCTTTACATCCACTTTGAATTTTTTATTTTTGCTGCACAAGTAATTTAATTAATAGAGAGATGCAGAACAAGAAAACGGACCGTTAGTGACAAGAGTTATGAAAAGATAACGGCGGAAACGAACTCTCAAGCTTAATACGAAATAAAATTATGATACAACTTTAGTACCGACAACCAAATAACCAAATACATTCGCACGCTTATAAAGTACAGATACGACGTTTTACTTATCCATCGATTTTGAAAAAAAAACAATTACTATTAATGTTTTGGCACCATTTGAAGCGCTAGACTCTAGAGATAAATTCCTACAGCAAGGATGATAAAATAGAGTTCACGAAAATATTTAAGTGGATAAAAAGCCGAGTCATTTTTTGTATATATTATGGGCTTACTGTTTTTACTTTGTCCACCTGGCCCATAATGTATGACTATATTATGAGCCACCAAGTTCAACTTTTAAACAAAAATATAAAAATATATATATTCACTTCTAGTATATTTTGGAGCTAATTCTTCATTGATTTCATTTTAATTTTTGGTCGAGCCACTCGGTTGATTCACATTGATATTTTGTTATTCATAAGAATCAACATACAATATTTCAACATCAGTTGATAAGGTAAGACTTCCACTTGACTCCAAAATATTAAATGTATCATCATCAATCACAGGTATTTGTGCCATCTCTGAATCTTTAATCTAATCCTGAATTGTCTAACGATAACTAATTATCGAACAAACAGTGTGTGATATTTCTGTCACCGGTTCAAGTGGAATTTCTTGGTCGATGAGAACAACCTCCATGCTCAAAGATCTATCAGTTGAAAAATTGCCTAAATAAACATCCCAAACTCTAATACTTGCAAACAAAATTAAACATAATTATATTTTAAACAATTTTCGAGTTTTTTAAAATTAAGTAAGTCAAAAAATCAAATTCTAGCTAAAAATTTCGTCATATAAGAAGTTCATCAAACTGTATGATAATAGTCAAACTGATCTAATGAAATTTATAAAAAAAAGATATAATAAAAAATAAATGAATATTTTTTAAAAAGTGTTAATTCGATTGAAGTACAGTAATCAAATGTTTCTCAAAAAAAAAAATTAGTTAAAAAAAGTATAAAAATAAAATTGATGTAATTACTGTTGTTCTACTATCTTATGATGTAAATGAGGTACCAAGAGTTTCTTCTGACCGCGTCGAAGCTTATTCTTCATCATCTTTCTCCAGTCTCTTTCAATTTACATTCTCATTTCCTTTTAGTCTTATCCAATACTCAAGCAAACCTTCGAACTTGTTATCACCATTCCATATTCTACTCGACTCAGATACGTTAAAATCTTTTATAGTTGTTGAACAAGAGATTTTTCAAATTCTCCCAAGAAGCCACTACCTACTTAATGAAGAGCTATCTCTGGTCATGTTATAGCTTTTTTATGTTTTTTTTTACTAAATATGTCATAATCTATAGCATTTTCGTTAAAAAGCCATAATTTAATGCACTTGGAGCTACTTCGAACGATTGAAACTTATTTTGTCATTTTTTTAAGTCTCCCTTTGATAAAATTCGGACAAGGTTCTTATCTCAGACAACTTATGTTATTATCTGTTTTCCACTTGTTGACTGTTCCTGACTAGCTTGCTTTGAAAGGTGCGAAGAAAGACACATATAACGGTAGAGATATGTAGGTTGAGCAAGGAAACATTTTTATAGCATAGATATTGTGATCTCTACAAAATCTTATCAGTGGTATAGAAGCATGGGATGAATGACCATCCAACTAAATCACTATAAGGAACTCAAGCTTATTTACAATTGCTCAAGGATGAAATTCATTTGTTATGTATTCATAAAAAGTCTCAGTGGTCTGCCAACCCCTTTCAGAGTTTCCCAAGCCCTAATCACGTGGACAAATTACACAGGATGACAAAAAAAAAGTGAAAGGGTACTTTTTAGCTACAATACATTCCCTACTTATTTTGAGGAGCTGAATTCAAATCCATTGTCCAAATTGCTCTATCACGTCACAATTTTTTACACTTGTTTACATGGGGACTAACTTATTCACTGAAATAATAGCATTGTCGCTTATGGACCCGTTTTTCGCAGATAAAAAAAAATCGTGACGTGATAGAGCAATTTGGACAACGGATTTAAATTCAGTCCCTGAAAATGTGTAGGGAATGTATTGTCACTGAAAAGTACCCTTCCACTTACTTTTTTTGTGGTCCTGTGTTATCAAGACTTTCTCTAGAATAGCACCATTATATTTGTGCATTACCATAGAAAGGGCACAAGTGCCTTTAGCCTTGTACATAAACATGATAGTGAAGTTTTAATTTCTTGTCACCATCAATTCGCCTATAGACTTTTTTTGATCCTACTGTGGTAATTACTTTTTTGACTTTTGGGCACAACTCTACACTTGTCGTATCACAATTAAATACGAAAAAAGGTTCTAAGGTGAGAAAGTTTTTACTTTCCGAAATCGACCGGACTCCTAAAAACCATTATCTCAAATGCTTTTTAGTCACCTCTGCTCGTGCCTTGATTAAGTTTTGTGCCATCCTTATTGTGAGTTCTGGGTAACGTTGAAAAAAACGTTCTGTCCTGTGTCATCCAGGTCTTCCATTGGTAAATTTAGTCTTCAAATTTGATGATTTAACATACTCTTGCACACAATCTAAAAGTTTTTCTCTGTTTGGCCGGTTCGCTCTCTCAGGCTACTAATATACGATTATGTTAGCATGTAAAATCAAATACGGTAATATACGATTCTTTAAGATATTTTAAAACAAATTGAAACTTTACAGTTTTTTTAGTTGCAAATTCCATTGTTCGTGAACTATCTAGCAGATCAAGTAAAGCTTATGACTTCTACTTCTACATAACGTAAATTATGTTTTAATGAAGGGCGTTGCTTTAATAAATGAAGCTGTCTGTTAAGCGTGGCTGACCTAATGTTAGCATCTTTATTAGTTTGTCATTTGTGCATTTATTGCTCTCCCACTCTAGAAATTTGTGGACGTTTGGTCCAAGTGTTGCTCTTTTGATTCGGGTTAATTTTAATTTTTTTATACTGTAGTGAATTTCAGAGGAACGAAAAAAAATACAAAGACATACTTTAACACCAAAAAAGTTTTTGAGAAAAAAATAATAGCATAATGATGAAGAGCAGGTCAAAATCTATGGATTCCGATTTTTTTTTTTTACCAGTTCGTACGAGCGAGTTAAATACAGTGTTTTTAAACGATAAATGCGCCGCACGCGCGAGTTAGTCCAATCTCGCTGGACTCGCCCATATACGGAAGCTTGAGGCCGGCAAGGTAGGCATGAATTTGGAAATAAGGAAGGAAAGAAAAAGGAGATAAAAAAGATTTAGATCTACAAATATCATGTCGGGTTTAAATTTAAACACACCAGGATATATACGACGAATAGAGAAGGGAAGAGATAGCCTAGAAATCGACATAAAAAAAGGGGATGAATTTACTATTTGTACATAACAAAAGTGGACAAGAGCGAGTGGCCTTATATATAACTAATAAAAGAATTAGTCGACATAATAAATAAGAAAACTGCTGCCAATAAATTAGCAGAAAGCTTCCTTAACAACATTATTCTGCTATCACTTACCCAACAAAAAATAGAATAAAATAATGAAATGATTTAAAATATCTAAAGAAGCTATTTTTATGCTCTTCATTGTAGTATAAAGTTAAGAATGTGAGTAATTTCATAGTTTGTGTAAATATCATGTTTAAAAAATATAAATTCATCAGCAACAGTTTCTACCCTACCAGCAACCTTATTTTGACGGATAACTATTTATACAGCTGTTTTTTAATAAAATAAAGAGAATATCCAGCAAGCTAGTACTTCAAGAACTCTATCACGGCAAGATTCATCGTAATCTATTGCAATGTTACTATTCACAACTTATTAATTGATTTTATAACCCTTAGAAGAGTGAAAAACCATTTTTTACCATACAAATTGTTATAAAATCCTGAATAGGGTATAGAACTCAAATTTTTTATAGGCAGCTGCAGTAAACAGGTAAAATAAATCATTTAAAGGGTTTCTGAGATGAACATCTCAGTTTACCATAGTCCACATAAAACATACCAATTTTTAAAAATAGACTTTTCAAAAAAATAAGTTTAAGTTGGACGCCTTGGACGAAGAAAACCTAATAACGGTACTTTGCAATGCTAAAATAAATGGTAATGTACCGTTATAAGTTTTTCTTCGACCGACGCGTCTACTCTAAGTTCGAAAATATATTACAAATGTTAAAATCACTGATTTAATAAAAAAAAAACTGATTTTCTTGAATACGAAAAAACGATATAGGGTAAACAAAAATTTTTGTGTCTAAAATAAAGGTGTTCTTATACTAAAGAAGATACAACTATTGAATTAATTTTAAGTTTTTCACTCTAAAAGTAGCAAGAAGCCGCTTATCGGACATAAAAAATCGTTACATCAACCTTAATAATGTATAGAACGTAATTTGTTTTTTAGAGGATTACAAGGATATAAAAATAAAGTTTGTAAGCCTTGAATCATCAAAATCACTCAAAAGGTTTCTAAGATGTGAGTGGTTTTCCACAAAAATCTCAGTATTTCCTTAATAAAAACTGAACAAAATATGTTATCAAAATGATTTAAAATAGAAAATAAAGCTTTTTAAAAGCTGTAGCAGATATCACCGTTAAGAAATTGAAATCTAATTTTTTTATCCCTTTACGAAGTAAAAAACCAGTTTTTTGACCATAAAAGTCGTTATAAAAATCTTAATAAGGTATACAACTAAAAATTTTTTTCCGAGCCACCACAAGGAAAAATATGAAAAAATTGTGGTCTATGAGAAAGTAGAGGATTGAAAAAGGATAGGATGTATAAAAAAAGCCACGACGGAAAATGGACTTGATAAAATTAAAGATTATTTTACAAAGAAAAGGAAGACTTTTGTAAACAAAAAATACAAAAAACTATATAGTAATTGATAATTCTATCATCCGTAAGATATAAAAAAAAAGAAAAAAGCAGAGAGAGAAAAATAAAGCAAAAAAAAATATATGGGTGAGTTGAGAAGTTTGTAAGTGATAGACTGTAGGATCTGCAATAAAAAAAATATATAAAGCACACATTGCCATGTAAAGAGGAAAAAAAACAACAAATAAAATAGTATCATCTAGTAATATAAGATTAAAAGATAATAGGGAGATATGCCGGCAGAAGTCGATTTATATGTAAATTTAAAATATCTATGTAGGTAAATAACGCACAACAGTGATGATTAACAGTTCAGAAATATTTTACGCGTTGTAGATTATAATTTTATGTAAACGTAAAATGAAATTCTAACATGTTGTTGTATGTTTAATCAATTCCATAAGTTACTCTATTGAAAATAGTATTAGTACTAATATAATAGAGTAAGAAATTGTTATCTGTATGAGAGAAAAAAAGAATATGTAGAAGTACATAAAAATCTATACAAGAAATAAAAATATAATAAAATAAAAAAATCAGATTCAAAAATGTTAAGGAAAAATTTCAAAATGATATTTTAGAATAAACTAATATCCATCATTGATTCTAATATGATCAAAAATAACAGAATAACGATTATAACTGTTTCAGTAATAATAATTGCGTAAATATTGCATACCTATACATATGTATCCAAATTAACCTTAAATACCAATTAGAGTCATTATCAGTAGTAAATTATTAACAATTTGATAAATTAGTAAACTTATTTCATGTATTGACTATGTTCGTTTGAATTATTAACGAATTTTCATAAGATGGCTTTGTTCATGTATGTTTGTATGCATATATGTGTAGTAAAAAAAAATCTTTTGTATTTATTATTCAGACACGAGAATGAAAATATTAAGATATGGGGCTAGCGTGCGGAGTGCGCAGGGGGCGATGCCCCACTAGTATATACATACATATATATATATATATATACATATATATACATTTATAATATAGATATAGTAGTAGTAGTTATATAATGGCCGTAGTTAGACAAAGTCTACTCCGATATGCCATTATATATTCTAGACATTGTTTAACGTGCTAAACGGGAAGTATGAAATTCACCACTGAGAGCGGTCATCGTATGGAACCAGTCAATAGGAATTTAATGTGTCGATTTTCCGCTTAATGAATTAAACCGTGTCTATTATACATATTATAAAACGCAAATTCATTCCAAGACACATACACATTGCGGCTGCTGCTGCTGTACTGCAGGGTATGGGACTTGGCAAGGGTCGACGCTATAATACGTACGCAGAGGGATAAAAGACCTCGAAATCATCAAGTTTGTAGATGCCCCACGGTACAGGACGTGTGCCGAAGTAGCGGGGTCTGCTGCCGCTAGTAGAGTGCACGTCTGACGTCACTTTGCTAAGGTATAGGTATCTGCTATCGCCAATTTTTTACCAAATTAGCGGTAGCTGCTGATCATAAGTGTATAGGTAACGTACATGCGCCCATGGTATGTCACATGTTCACAATCAGTGGCAGCTGCTGCCGCTAGGGCTTTGGCAAGGGACGACGCTATATTACGAGTAGTATACGTGCACTGAGGGCCACTGGAGCGCGCAATCTTCTTTCAGTGTTAGGTAAGTAATAAGACTAGAGAAGTATGAACATAATAAATCTTATATCTTGGATCAGAGAGGGACTCTCCGGGAGAATTATTAAAAATACAGGGATGAGATTACTCAGAACCTACAGCGTGTGGAGCTCACGGCCCCCGATAGCTCAGTTGGTAAGAGCATCTGTCCGGTGTACAAAGGATTGTGTGTTCAAGCCACACTCGGGGAAGATTTTTTTCATTCTTGCTTTCATTCTCCCGAAAAATCGTTATTTAGTTGTAAGTTAGAATATAGTTTTGAAATGTCTGATTAGGCTGACGCACAGGCAGCAATTCTTACGAAAAAACATACAGAGATAATTGATATACACTATGTATACAATGTTCCACCTCGCCTCCAACGGATCACTGATTTGCTTTATTATTCATATAATAAAAATGAGAAGGCGCTGATTTACATCTGAATTAAGAATAAATCTAACTTACTGTAAAAGCGAAGAAAAAATTTACTTTAATCGATCATGGAAAGAGAGGCCAATATTGCATAATTATCTGCATGTCTAAAGTCTCTGTACAGTTTTCGGCACTGTGTATTCGATTTTGAAAATTTGGGTAAAAATAATAACGCTAACAGGTGATAAATAGAAACTTTAGGAAAAATATCACTCTTAAGTTAACATTGAACAATAGAACATGAATCCATCAATTACAGTCTATCTGTATGTTTATACAAGTGAAATACTATGTAATTGATTAAGGTTCAGCCTGAAAAAAGAGCGATACGCAGTTGTAGCATTACTAAAAGTATTAGAATTAATGTCAGCTATATTAGGAAAGATGAATATATGATTTTAGGTAACACCAGCCAAGCTAAAATTACTAAAAAGTAAGAGATCAGTACTTCAGTTTTTATGAGCTATATTCGCTCTGTGCACAACACGGCGAAAATTGGAACTTCGATACCCAATCCCCATCTTAAATACGTATATTTGCCTGACACTAGCGCCAAATCCAGTGTTCCTCGCTTATCAATGGTTTAACATGATGAGTCAACCCTTAAGAAAGGGGTGCACCGGTGTGCCTCGCGTATCGTACGTGACACGGCCCAAGCTGCGATGGTGTCGTCCTCAACGGTAGTTTCTTTCAACAACCAAGTGTGTGGTTGAGTAGTGACTGTATTTTTTTATTAATGTTGTAATGACTTTATCGATCAATAAGATAAAGAAGGGTTGATATATTTTTCATCTTTGCTTTTCTTTTACAAATTTTGATTCACTTGTGTATGGATACGTAAACTATTTTTTTGTTTATGTTAAGCTGTTCCTTTAAATGTAATATTCGTTGCAACTTTCAAGATATGCCCTCGTGGGTCTCACTTGTGTCTATCTCATTCATATTGTGTTGTACTTCTAAGAATCAGGCTCATGTATCAAGATCAATTTTTTTACGTCTACTCATTAAGTTTTTTTCTATTATCTATTTATTTGTTTTTTTTAATCATATGTATTCATTCTTTCCTACAATTTAAATTTTTTTTAAATTTGTAAACTTATGCTTATTTTTTACACATATACATACTTATATTTGTTTTTTATAATTACGATAGTAAGTATCTTTTCACACATCGATTTTATATGCTTCATTGTGTATGTTAAATAACTGATTGGTATAAGTAAATTATATAGATTTAAATTTTGTAAGAATTTTTTTGACAGCATATGTGCTGTTTTCTTCAAATACAATGTGTGCCGTATGTATGGTTTAGCATTAGAATTGAAGTCAAAGATGTCGATAGTAAAGGTTCAATGCGTTGAGTACATAATTAAATTGATTGTTAGTCTTATTATTATCGATAGTTTCGCTAAAAATTACTGTTGTTATTGCTGGTTGTGTCAATGTTGGCAGTAATATTATGCATTATTTATATTAGAAGTTTTATCATTATTCTTATTATTCTTGTCAAGGATGTCGTAGTAACGCCGCACTGCATTCAAAAATAGTTTATTTTTGTTCTTAGTTTATTGCTGTCAGGCTGTTTGATTCCAAACTGAACTGTTGGGTTGTTGTGCAAGTTTCAGTTGTCCTGCCTCTATATGATGATCGATCCTAATGCCATGTTCTTGTCAGACGTCATCGCGTCAAGAGCTTGGCCTACGTTGCCGCAGACCATCACCAGTGAGCAATTTATAACAGATTTATAAAGGGCCTCCCTATTAGAGGAGGTACTTTCATGCAAATAACCACCTATGATTATAATAACACTCCTGATTAATATGTATATCCGACACTTATTGTTTTCTGCTAGCTCCTAAGAATCTTTGGTTTCTGCCAATTTATTTACGTTTTCATTTATTTTGTTTGGAGTCGTACCATCTTGTAGTATGTTGATACCTGTGTGGTCTTATGTGTTTGTCGGGTCCAAGTTTATATCCGTTAATAAGGGACCCATTCAATCGGAGATATTTCTGTCTTGTATTTCTAACGTTATGAATACGCCTTCTATGCCTAGCTTTGTTTCGGTCAAAGTCATTATTGTGATCTCTTGTTCTATCTGCAGTGGTAACTCAAAGTAGATTTTAGATGTGTGTGCCGAGCATCCACTTTGTAACTTTATGATCCACAAGCCTTTTAAGGTAGCTGTTCTCAGCTTCGCCTTAAGACATTGTATATACATGGGCTCTTACGTAGAAATTGTGAAAATCCACTTATTTGGGGCATGCACACGTTTCCTATAAGTGTTAGATAATTTGGTCAATTTTATTTAGCACTTGCTACGGTCGGGCATGTTTTGTCTCATTATTAATTGTATTTCGCAGTTATTCTGATCCTTTATTTTTCTCATAAGCTTATTATGAGAGCATATGAGTAAGAACTCTAGTGTCTTGCACTTTTTTATTCTTGTTGCCGATACGGGTGTGTATTTACCGTAGTGTTTGTTGATCGCGACATAGTGTTGAGGCCAAACGTATGCAAAAATATCCTTTATGGTCGAAGCCTGTTCGTTTCGTTGATAGAGGAAATATTTGACATAATTCGTTAATTCTTATCCAGCTAATAGATCGATGACTTGTGTTGCTTGTTCTTTCACTACTGTAACGTTTTTAAGAATTTTGGCTATCTACTGGCGAAGAATAGCCCTGTCTTAAGCCTGTCCCAGGCTTTTAAAGATAAAAAGGATTTCTGTTAGCTTGCATCTCTCATAGATCTCGTCACTAAAGGTCAGAAGTTTTGGGACCCATTTAAAATAGTACGCTAGAAGCTTAAAATTATTCCTTTGCATTACCTTTCATGCAGTACTGGTAGAGACCAGCGTCGTTATCTTTTCTGCTATTATTTCGGTACTGTTTTTATTTGTATCATGCACCAGGTTGTATCTCTTGGAGTTGTGACTTTGCCTTTGTAATAAGAAGTCGTTAAGCTCTGTATGCTATTATTGCAATTGTCATTAAACAAATTATTTAATATTTCACTGTAGTTATCTGTAAATATTATCTTTATAAAGATCTTTGTTCTTTATGATTATTGTTTTTATAACTATCATGATTGTTATTTTTATTATTATTACCATTCTTTATATTTTTTTTACATAATGGTTATTTCTAATGAAAGGAACACGAACTTGGGTTATCTTATACCTCATTCTTTTGCGTTTTGCGTTTGGTCGAGATTTTGGTCTATCATTAGCAACTAGCATATCGTGAGGTTCACATTATCAATGTTGGTCAATAATGATAAAAAAATGTGCACGTTAGACGCGTGACAGAAGCGGAGCTTCTACGCATTATATTGTAACAAAAAATTGGCCAATGCATTTCTAAAAAAAGCTTATACAAATATTATTTCTAAATTCAGAGTACTGTTCACGATACTCACTCATTATAGAAATTTCTGAAACTTGGTGTATTAATTTCTTACACTGCTATAATAAAGCTGTTTAAATTTTATAATAACTGCACCTTCCGTTTTACAGATATAAATTTTTAAGGTTGGACTCTTCAATATGGGAAGTATAGGGTCACCCCTTAAATAAAAGATTGTGTTATCAATGTAAAAAAATTGCTCTATGGATCATTGGAAAAAACTCTAATGTTATTTTTGCTACCTTTAGAATTTAAATACCAAAACTTTAGATCATTAAGACGTGCTGTTTTTTAAATATCGTAATATTTGGATGATTTGCTATGCTTTTAGTATATGTGTATAGTGATCAGGTTGTTCTTAACTTTTGAGATTTTATTGAAATTTCATAAAATTTCTTGTGACATCTATTATTTTATTTATTAGTTATTTGGATATTTCAATTGCAATTAGCATAGGTAAACAATAATTGACATGCAAAATATAAATTATCTATAAATTTATATGGTTTATTTATATTTATTTAGATATCTTACTTTGGTTACGATTTTCTGTTGTTATTTATTTTTATTTTTTATACTACTCTCTATAATCTTCCTTTCTCTTTTTCGTGTAGGTTGTGCAGCTGTAATTTTGCCATAGTGTGCCAGTGGTGCACACAGCGGACCATGACAGCCAATTGGTGGTGTATGGCGGTCCGTTGACATTGGCCCCCATACACTGTCTGGGGAACAGTTATGTAATTACTGTGACGTTGATCGTTACTTGATTTTCCTTATAAATAAATTTTTTTCAGCTTGGCGTTCGTTTTGTCTTTGATCCTTATTTGTATTTTAGGTTAACTGTGACGGAGATTTCGTCTCACTGGCTTTTTAATATGCCTCTACTACCGGTGCGGCATTTCGTCGTCTGCGATAGTAGTTAGGCCGTCAACGTCCATTGTCTCGGCGTGGCGGCCGTAAATATGTCGCAGTTCTCAACACTACTGCCGTTGCGTGGTCTTTCAGCTTCGCCAGGCCGATTATAGCGTGATGTTGGACCACCTTGGAGGCTGGGAGTGCTTACCCCTTGCAGATTAGGTATGCTTGCCACGGCCCTATCGTGGGCGTGGTGGCCGATGTTCTGGTGCTCGCTTTTGTTGCTGCTGATGGTCAACTTTGACCTCTGGGTAAGGATTTGGTTAGCAAGGGTCAGGGACAGGGCCCATGTTAGCCGAAGATGGATTGACAAAAATAATACATGGGTTTGTGAGAGTAAGACAGATGAAAAAATGCATACATAAGCCAAGTTATGTGCTCAATAAATATTTTTCTCCAAATATAGACGGTTTTCAGCTGCTTTGATCTCTTCTTACATTTCGTACTCCTTTTTTATTAAAATTTTACACGATAGTTATAAACCGATGATTTTAATAGTTTTTTTGGTTTTCTAAGACATCGATTTGTTTTTAAGGGTGAATCTGTTTTATGTCTTAAGTGATACTATATATATGTCAAATTTAACGTCAATACTCGTTATAGTAATGTCCTAGGAAATCCTTTTTTTATTAGTCCATGTATGGCAATGTATTAGATGGCATGTTGATACATAGGTAGTTCGTAGGAACCCAAATTCGTATTATATTTCGTGATCATTGTATTTGCCTCATTTCTTAAGCAAACTTCAAAGCCATCTGTTATTAAGTTGTTATTACTTTTTTCCCACATATTTTCCGTTATTTTATTTTTTCTTCTTCTATTTTAATTTTTCTTTTGTTCAGTTTCCTTACTTTTTTTGTCATGCGTCTGAGGGCCGCGATAATGATCAAAATTTGTTTAATGTATATTCTTAATATTTAAGTACTATTCATTTTTTTTTCTCCACTTTATTGACTACTTGTTTTGATTTCCGTGGGATGTCTGTGTCCTTAAAATACAAGTCTTTCTTATCTTTTTAACGTAAGTGGCCCTAATTATGTCTTCTTTTTTTAGTTTTACCTCAAGGTTCTTGTAGTTGATTCCTATTATTTCGTAGGGGCCTTCGTATTGGGATCCCAACACGTCACGTGACTCTTGCGATATATACAGTCAATTGGTGGAAAAATAATACAGGCCTTACGTGAATTGTGTTAATAGTTTTGTGTAAAGTTTGTCTAGTCTTTGACTGCTTCAAGCTTAATAAGAGTTGGTCCTGTCGGCCGACTACAAGTTCGTATGGTATGTAGCCTGTGCTTTTGTGTTATGAGGTGTTATAAGTCAACATAGCCAGTGGCGAAATTTGGTCCCAGTTCCTGGCTTTATCGAGATATGCCTTTAAATATTTTGTCAATACGTGATCTATGCGTTCTATGGTGCCGTTACTATTGAGGTGGTAGGCAGTACTTCCAATTTTTTTAATTTTAAATAATGTTGATGACTCTTTGAAGCTTTTGTTGATAAAGTACGTTCCTCTATCAGATATAAATTTTCCTGGTGCTGTAAACTCGTTTGTGAGGGCCCTTACGGCTTTTTCAGCCGTTGCTTTCTGGACGGGTAATAAAACTATGTATTATGTAAACCAGTCTTGTATTAAAAGTAGGTGTTTATTGTTAAGCTGGCCCATAAAAACCTATAGATATATTTTCGAACTATCTACCTGGTGTGTCAGTGTTTGACGTTACTTGTTTTGTCTTTATTTGCACTGGCTTTTCCGTCTGGCATACTGCGCAGCTGAATATAAGTTGTCAGAGGTTTGGTTTCATGTTTTCCCAGAGTAAAGGTCTTCTAAAGTTCTTCTTTATGTTTTGTTGATGCCCTTATGTCCTTCAATTCTTGATTTATGCTATTATTTAATAATTTTGTATCGCGTGTCCACTGGTGGTACTACCAGTGTATAAGTGTATAGTGTAGCCTTTATTTTAAGATCTTTAACAATTGTTCAAGTAAGTTAAACTCTTTTTTTATCTGATTTTAGTGCTGAGGTATCGAAATGTGTTTTTACGTACATGCGTATGACGAGCACTTCCCTCAGATTTGATAACATGACGTCGCTAACTGCTTTCGTCCCGTTATTTAATATTGTCGGGTTTATGTAGTCGCATTTATATAGTGCGTCAATAGTCTTTGCATCAGGAATGCTATCTGTCATTGTGCAAAATGTTAGGTTGTAAATCTATCTGATTAGGTGATCCCTTAATTTTTTCATTTTCTGAAGCGGGACAGGGCCTGAGCCGTCTTTTGGGACCCACAGCAGTGTATCCCATAGTAGTCGAGTTTCATACACTCTACATCTTACAAAAGTACAACTACTCTCTATCTCCTCCCTTTCTGTCAAAGGTTGTTATTGTTTCCTTCCACTAAAGCCTTGTTTAGGCCGTCATCGCTTTCTGATGTCTAAGGGTTTGTCTCGTTTACAGTATCCGGTGGCGAAGGCGGTGTAAGTGGAGGCATTATGCTTCTCTCACTGACTTTCTCATCTGCTTCCTTTCTTTCACTCTTATTTCTGTTATTTGTTCTTGCTGTTTTTTTGGTTCTTTATTCATGTTATCATAAGATTTATTGCTCCTTTGTTGATCCGTTTTAAAACTTGAATATTTGCTAACATTTTGTCTTTTTCATTCAAGGAAGTGTCTCGTATTAGTGTCAAGTATATTATCTCTGTTGATATTTTTATTTAAATACAGTCAAAAATTACCAAAATTTTTTGCAAACTTGGCAGATCAATTCAGACACCCAATATTTTATTTAACAGGTTGTTATCATTACTTAACCTCAAACTATTCGAAAATACGCGATATCTCGAAAAGGAAGAAAGATAGATAAAAAATAACAATTTTTGTGGGTTTTCTAGATAAAAAGGAAATAATTACAGAGCACAAATAAAGATATGTTAGCTGATGTAAAAATATAACCTTAATTTTCAGTCTTTTGGATATATCTGTATGGATTTGAGGTGAAAAATTTTTGGAAAAAATTATTGATTATTTACAAATTTATGACAAGTATGCAGGAATAATGATATACGGTTTTGCGCACTAATCACCTCGAAATATTCAAAAATAAGCAATGTCTTGAACATAAAGCTAGTTTATTAGCTAAAAATATAAGTTTTTATGGGTTTCTAAAGTGTACGAGGCGGACAATTCAAAAGTTTTCAATCGACGTTCCGGCATAATCCTAATATTCCTGATTTCGGGTATACCTTAGTAAAAAAGTAGTAAAAAATTTCGAAAAAAATTACAGCAGGTTAAGGATATTGATACGATTACGTACAAATTATTCTGAAATATTTTTAGAACAGCATTACCTTAAAAAACAGAAAAAAAGCTGTATCTTGACTGGAAAGAAAGATAGACCAAAAAAAACAATTTGAACAGGTTTCGTAAAGGGTATTTTAACAAAGAGTCGGACAAAGAGAAATGTTTTAGTCGTCAACTACACCTAATTACAGAATATCTTTATTTCAACGATAATTGCACCAACTCAGATACATCGAATCGGGTTATTCAAAATATCGTTTCGTAAAAGCTATATCTACATTCATATATTCTCCGCCAAAGAAGTACAACCTTATACTTTGGTGCCCAAGCACTTCCTGGGTTTTTTACGCTCTGTCTTATTGTTTGCTTTTATCTCTATCTCTTTTATAACTGCCTCCCGTGCTATGCTTGTTCGGGGAGCTGCTGGCCCCAATGGTCTTTCATGTATGATCTACCTTTTACTATATCATCTGTTGGCGATACTGCGTCGCAGTGTGCTATGATAAGTTTCGTCGAACTGTTCTCTTGCTCAGGTGTATTGGAAAATGTCGGGAGTTATTTGCGTAGTTCGTCTAATAGGTGCTCACATATTTTGTGCTAAGTTTCTTGTACTGTAGCCTATTTTATGAATAGTGTGCTTGCTGCTTCCCGCCTTTTATTACATTCTATTCTTGCGCATGTTTGCAAGTTCATCATTGATTGGTCCTTGGGATATAATTTTTTCGTCACTGTCACTCGCCGCTATTAGCTGTATTCCCTCTTTTTCATTTTTATCCGCAGTTTAGGTTGAAAGTTTACGTAGTTACTCTCTTTTTTCTGTTGCTCTGTCTACCCTTAGTGTTTTCTTTCTTGGTGATTCTGTTTCCGGCCAGTCCGACTCCGAGTCCTCGTAACTGTCGTTGTTTGGCATGAATTTTCTTCAATTGTTATTTCCTCGGCGTTTATTTTACCTTGCTGTCTGATTTATCTAAGTCGAAAATTTCTATTTGTTTTTTATATCCTTTGTTATTATATTTTATCTTGCATCTTAAGTAAATCCTATATATTCTTGTCAGTTGTGTGCTTGTATCATCAAGCCCCTTCTGTCTTATTCTTCTGCGAGTTAATATAATTCTCTACTATATGATAATACATCTGGCACTTTACTTTTCTTTTGGGTCTATAGACAACGTCGAATTTATAGCTGCGCAGATCCGCTTTGAGTCTTGTGAAGCGCAGGTCCAGTTTTTTGGACGTATGAAAATAATTCAGAGGCTCATAGTCGGTAACGACTGTAAATTTGCGTCCGTAAAAGTATGGTCTTTGCATAAACCATGGCCAAAAGTTATTTGTCGTGTATTGGGTAGCGGAGCAGAGATGTTAAGCAGACCCGACGTCTGTCAGAATTAAGGTCTATTATGTAGTCGGGTATATCTATATTCTATATATAAGATAAATATAGATATACTTGACCTCGTAACAGACTTGAAGTCTAACAGACGTCAGGTCTTTTAAACATCTCTGGAGCAGAGTTCACTACCTTTCATACAGCGTAACGCGTTCTCGCATGGTCAATCTTTGCCCATCTCGCCTTGACTCAAAATTTATCCGATTGCATAGTCGAATGCATCTGTTATGACTATAAATGGCTTATTCATGTCTGGTGCTGTAAGTACGGGATCACTGAACAGTGATTTTACAAGCGCATCAAGTGCTTGTTGCTGCGACTCCTGCCATTTACATTCCATGCCATTTCGTCAAGGTTTTGAGACCGGAGTTATTATTTTTGCGCGATTTTCGCTGAAACGACGAATACACCGTGTAAGGCCTAAAAATAGTTCATTTCTTTGCATTTGTTGGCCTAGGATAATTTTATACTGGTGAAAGTTTTTCAATTGTTTATTGACGACTGTATGGCCTTATACTTTCGCTTCTTTTTTAGGAACTTGCAGTTTCTAGGTTCTATTGTTTAGCTGTTGTCCAACAATCGCTTTAGTAATCTTTTTAATCACTTTCTGTGTTTTCCTTGTGTCTCTGCACATATAATATCATTCGTGTAATGAAAACTTTTGTCTCGTCTTCTTTTAGGCCTGCTAGCGCGAAAGTAATTGCACACCCGATGTGTTTGGTAAGTCCGTGCATCCTATTGGCAAGCTTTTATGTTAGTAGTGCCGGCCTGGTACCCAAAGTGCGGTTCCATGAGCGTTCTTTGTGCCTATTTTAACTTAAATAAATCCCATTTTTTTGTCAATGACGGTAATATAGCGGGTAAATGCGAGATGATTCAAAATATGGCTTTAAAATGGTAGTGTATGGCACGAGCTGACTGTCATTTTTTTAAGCAGAAAAAATAAAGGGAGCAATAAAGCACCGGCATGATTTTCTCTGCTCTGCAGCTAGCACACCTATCTCGAGGATCTTTTAAAGTATTTATGCAGTGTAATGCTTGAGAGACAAACTCTGACGATTTGGCTGGACCAGCCTTAAAAACGACCTTGGAAAAATCCATGTGCTCATTTGGCGTGCCTATTTGATCCACTACGCAGAGATGTTGATTTTTCTCCGTATTCCTTCTACTTGGTAACAAGATAAATGCTTCTCCCATGAATACTCGTCGTCATAATTCTTTCCTTCTGAGAGCCGAACCTATGAGACTGCTGTTCCAGTATTTATGTTCACGAGAATTCTCTGGGCAGCGCATCTGCTAACTTTCGGTAACAATTAGCAGATTTTAATAAGAAGCTCGTAGGGTGTGGAAAATTCCATACAAAAAGAAATATATTTTTTATGTTGGATTATATATACGAGCTATTATTACAATTCTGTTTATTTTGATTATTTTACAGAGAAATATGTAATATTTTTGCAAACTATGTGTGACACTCCTTAATAACCAAACTTAATAACCAAACCTAACTTAATAACCAAAACTTTTTCAATAAATAAACAATTTGAATGCAAGGACCTCATGTATTACGTAATTAATCGTCAAATTCAGCCTTTTTACTACTATAACTAAAAATAAATTTTACTCTTGTTGATCTTAACGCTATGACCGGATTTTTATTTAAGGGCAACAGTATCTTTTTTTTTTTAAATCTGTAGAATAGTTTTCTTACTTAACTTTATGTTTATTTTTTACGAACAACACATATTTTCATTCCAGATACGTCCGTTAAGGCCACGTTCACCTCAAATTTTTATAATGCACGCTCGAAAAATGGGATCTGTAAGTAATACTATTTTCGTTACATTGTAGTAATGCTTGTATTTTATTGAATTTCATAACGATCAGTAAAATTAAAAATTTTTAGACTTTTCCTGCTGTATTTTCTATTGCAAGTTCAAAGACAGAAGAAATGTATACTGCCATTTGGCAGAAGCTTCTTGAACTAGTTCCGGAACTTCGGGACAATATTAAAACTTTTCCTAGTGACTTTGAACGAGCCCAAATTAATAGCGTCATAGCAAATTTTCCTAGGAATGCAGAAAATGCTGTACGCATTATTGGGTGCTTATTCCATTACTATCAAGTAAGCATAACGCATAATATTATAAGTTTGCATGTAATCTAAAACATACTTGTCAAACGACTTTCCATTGATAAGTATATTGTGTCTTCATCAATCAGTTTCTCTTTCATTTTTCCCTATCCAAACATTTAGTGAGGCCCTTTCTGCTATCATCTTATTTTCTGCTTTTAACCTCTTGAATTATTGTATCATCTCTTGTATTCTTCTTTACTTTTTTCAAACTTATTTATATCTTCTCTAATATCTTTTCCCAGCCTTTTGGAAAAGGACAGCTGTATAGTAAAGGCCGCATAACATATACATATGTTATAGTGCAGTATGGCACTCGCTTTAGAGTGCCTTACAATTTTGGTGCCTTCCCTTTTTTTTAGCTTATAATTTTTGTGTACCTACGCTCAACTATCACTTAGTCCTACCATATCTTTTTTCCTTTGATTGTTGTTTCTAATTTATTGTTTTTTTCATGCCTGTATCCTCTTGCACGTGTTTAGTCCTCTACGGCAGAATCAAAAATTCTTGAATAGCTATAAATATCATACCTAACATTATGAAATTGAATGGTTTGTCATGCTTTTGAATAAATTTTTTAATTATTCGTTCATTAATTTCAGGCAATTTGTAAAAAATGGTGGAATTCGCATATACCAATTGAGTATGAATATATTTTAAATAAGGCTTGTGCTCTAGCTTATCTACCCTCCAATAAAATTGACGAAGGCTTAGTCCACATACGTCAGCTAGTTAACGATGTATGGCAACGAAACAAGGCTGCACATATACAACTACAATCATTTTTAGTGTACGTGGAAAACTTTTGGGGTCCACTAAAAAATGTTATGTCAGTCTATCAGCAGCCTGTGCGCACCACTAATGGCTGTGAGAATTTTCATTTGTATGCTGTAAAAAAAATCGGCAATCACCCCGGAATTTAGAAATTTTTAGGTAACTGCCACTCGTTAGCAGATTTTTGAAAAATTCTCCTCTAATTCTATCCGCACCTAACGCTTTACCGTTTTTCATTTTTCCCAAGACTTCTGTTCTTCAACGATCGATATATCCTTGTCAAAATCCTCCCAAATCTTACTGTTGTTTCCTACATTACTTCTTTCGCTGTCTGTATAACTTGCGTCATTGTTGCCTCCTAACAAATTTTTAAAATGATTTTCCAACGCCTCTTTGTTTATTCCAGTTTCCTGTTTTTTTTTACTTTGAATTTTTCAATTACTTTCCAAAACTTATTAAAATTTTTGCTTTTCGTTACTTTGGTAAGTATTTCTTCGGCTTTTTTAATTTCTACTTCTATGATGATTTGTCTTAACTTTTTCTTTTCAGCCTTAGAATCAATCTTTGCACTCTTTTTTTTATTTTTCAGCAATTCTTTTAGCTTCCCTATAATCATCCTTTTTTGATTAACTATCCTATAATCATGGTTATTAATTTTGAAATTTTTTCTGTCTTTTGATCTAACCATTTTTAATTTCTCTGTAACATTCATCTAGTGCCTCTGATTTTTAGTTTTATTAAATTACCTTTATATTCAATACGTTATTGGTCCGAATATTAGGCCAAGAATGTGAGTCTTCAATCCCCTTAATTATAAATAGTAAGCTGTCCCATTTATCTGTGATATTTATTCCACCTCCATTAATTTTTTCATCCCAATATTCCCCTCCTATCTCTTCTAATCTATTTTTATGCTTATATCTAGCCGGTTGAAAAAAAAAAAAAAAAAAAATAGAGATTAAAGAGATGATTATTACACTAAAGCAGTCAAACAAAAACAATCATTACTTGCAATTATTCCATCAGAACTATTTAGTGTGTATTATTGTTATTATGATTATAATTGTCTTTGTGACTGCAACTGTTATTTGCACTAAAAGTATGATATCAATATCGTTTCAATTACGTTTATTATTAATACCTCTTCCATCCTTTTTAGTGTGTCGTTTTTAAGAACAAAAACAAAGATCATTGATTAATGCGGAGATAGTCATGGCGAACAATAACGATGATAATGTAATAGAAGACAATTTCGCTGACAACGAGTACCAGGGTCCTTTAGAAAATAAAGTCAATTTTTATGGAGATAATCTCCAAGGAGAGGCAGGCCCAAGTAATATTTAAGTATACAAACATTTTAGATAGGACAATGTATTCTCTAATCATTCTAAAAATTGTCGCATTCTGAATAGGTAACAATTTTAAAAATGAAGTGATAGTTTATCGGCGTCAAAGACGTGAAGTTGGTAATGATTATCCTATTATACTTTGTAACCAAAACCTCGTTTTATGATAGTACTTGAAGTTAATTTAAATAACAGTAAAAGATGAGGAATTAGTGCAAGAAGCTCAGCCAATAAGAGCACGTAGAATACCGATAAATCGGCAGCAGCGTCCTCTGCTAGCTCAAAGTGCTGCGATTCAACCGTGCAATCCTCAAGCTCGAGCTCATGAGCCTCAAATAGAGGTACCTGAAGAAGCTCGTCCACCTCGAGATGAAAATGATCTTGTTCGAATCAATCGCCGAAATGCTCGGCGTGGAAGGCGACGTAATGTTGATGTACAACAACAACATGTAGATCGAGTTGCCGAAGAAGCGCTGCCAGCTCCAGAACAGATTGAACAACCTCTAAATATTAATGTAGGTAATGATCCTGTTGTAGAGGTAGATCGTAGAAATGTTCGACGTGGAAGGCGACGTAATGTCGACGTACAACAACAACATGTAGATGAAGCTTTTGAAGCAGCAGTGCAAGCTCCAGAAGAGATCCAGCAACCTCAAAATATTATTATAGATCCTGTAGTAGTAGCACAAGATGCTCGAGCAGAAGATCGTTTGCAAAATATGCACGTACCCGATCCTCATCTGCCAAACCCAGGGGAAATCAATTTGCAAGCGGATCAAGCTGTGATTGTTGACTTACTTGATCCTCAGCTGCCAAACCCAGGGGCAATCAATTTGCAAGAGGATCGAGCTATGAGTGTTGACTTACTTGATCCTCAGCTGCTAAACCCAGGGGGAGTAAATTTTCAAGATAATCAAGCTATTATTGCTGAAGATATTGAAAATCATATTAATGGTCAGCCCCGTAAGTGAGTTGTATGTAAGAGTAACTTTTGAACGAATGTTTGAACAAGCGGTTGGGTCGAAGAAATACATATTTATCATTTTTTTTTTAATTTTAACTTAGATAACATTATTCTACTTTTCTTAACTTAGTTGCAATGAATCTATCTTTTAAAACATCTTGTTATGACATTACGGGACTTAGTTACGATAAAATAATTTAATGAGCTGGAATAGACGCAAAATTATTTAATTGTCGTACCCTAATTGTAAATTAGTAAGAGCCCCCAAAACTTGCTATACTGACTTCTATGAGGACTTCTTAGCATGTTCAAACAAAAAACAGTAAAAGCTTAATAAAGCAGTTTATTTTCTTTCTTTGTGCGTCACAATGTAACATTCTCAAAAAGGAGTTAAATTCAAAACCATGAAAAAGTTTGAAAGTAGTCCGTCAAAATCACTTTCAATATTTTCAAACTATCTAGGTTCAAGAATTTTGCGTAAAGGGGTTCGAAAAAAAAAATTAAGCCCTCGATAAGGTACAATTTCTGTTGGTAAAAAAAATAAGTTAAAATCGAAACTTATACTCTACATGATTGTCAAATACACCTATAAACTTAATAAAATTTTCAATCTTGCGTTTCACTCGTCGAACTTATAATGCACTTAACTTCTGATGCTATGTATTGGCTATATCCAAAAAAAAGTTGATGTTTTTGATTAACACTGTATTTTCCTTCTCTTAACAACTGTGTACAATATTCTGACGCAAACTTTTAATAAACTTTGAGTAAAAAAGTAACATCATTTTTTCGAAATTGAATGCTGAGATTTAAATAAGCTTCAAGACAATTTATCACTCCGACACCATTGCTTGTTCAAAGTATGTCCCTCATTCTGTAGAACTAGTTGATTAATAACGAATCTTATTTTATAGTGGGCTCTAAAAATTTTCTTATTTAATAATTTAAGTGGCAAAACAGTATTTTTTATACACATATTTTTGCATAACCACTTAGTATCGTAGAGTGACTGTAATATAGGAAGCACTAAAAATAATTATCGTTATCCTTAATAATTGTAGGTAGTCTTTATAGTACATTTCCTACCAAGGGCAGAAAATACGACTGCCGCGCCCGGAGGGCGCGGTTGTTGTATATTTATGCCCGAGGGGGGACAACATTTTTTGTACCTAGGGCAGAAAGTGAGAATTTTTTTTTTTTTTCTGCCCTTGGTAGGAAATGGTAGTTTTCTTCACAAATGTGCATATCTCCAGGGCGGTCCCTGGGCCCGAGGGCGCTTGCGAAGCAACGCCTGAGGGACTGTAGGGACCGCCCTTGTCGGATGCACATGAGTGGAGAATGCTATTTTTCCTACCGAGAGCGCACCAGCCTCTCAAAAACGCCCGAAGTAGGAAATAGTAGATTACGGACGAATTCGCGAAGGCTTGTATTTACAAAGCAAAAGGTTTACGGCACGAGCCAAAGGCGAGGGCCGTTACGGGGTTCATAAAGAAGCCTTTTTGAACGAGTCACGTATGCTATTTTTTTGCCTGAGAACATAAAATCAAGTGGTGAAGGTGCTATTTTGAGGTTAGAAGGCATAAATATATATTTTTTCTACCTCGGGCACTTTTGCAGCCCTGGTACACCCTTGGTAGGAAAAACAGCGTTCGTCACTCATGTGCATCTGACGAAGGCGGTCCCAACAGTCCCTCGGACGTTGCTTCGCATGCGCCCTTGGGCCCAGGGACCGCCCTGGAGAGATGCACATTTGTGACGAAAACTGCTATTGCTATTGCAAAATTTTGTCATATACACTTCGTTGAATAATTTTAAGTGATGATCTTCTATAAAATATTGTGAAATATTTGTTGTAGCTGCGGTCCAACAACCAAGAAAGAAAAAAACCATGCGAGGAGGACAAAAAAGACGTAAGAATATAATTTTTGTAAGATGTTGTTGACAAAATATATATTAATATTCGTTTACCAAGATTGTGAATATTCAACACAAGTGATGCAACATACTTATTTTTCAAAATCTTATTAAATCTAAAAAGCATTGCAAATGAAACCTTAACACATTTACGGATTATAAAACAATAGTAATACGACACACATACAATTGTAATACTTAAGAAATATTAATGTTTATTGTGTCACAACATCATAAAAATTTCATTTTTACTGGTGTGCTATTATTCGTTAACATCTTCCTACGTAAATCATGATTTAGAATATTTCATAAAAATTTAATTGCAAACGAGCAAACTGAAACAACTTATAAATTTTTGAAAAACATCACTTAATTGAAACTGGCTATGGTAAAACTATTAAAATACTGTACGAAATGTTTCATCTAACAATAAGTTATTTTTCCTACTTCGGGCGCTTTTGAGAGGCTGGTGTGACCTCAGCAGGAAAAACAGCGTTCGCGACTCATGTGCATCTCCAGGGTAGTGCCAAGCCACACCTAAGGGAACGTTGGGACCCCCCTGGTCGAACTAACTACTATTTTGAAGTGAAACTTCTTATGGCACGTTGTGAATTTTTTCGAGCGACACGAAATTTCTGAGCCCCCCACCACTCCAGCCGCTCTCTCTCTCTCCGCGTCCCCCTTGCCGCCACATGCTATACTAACAGGCAT
>JAPYYV010002807.1:0-19770 GCA_030522625.1 Copidosoma aretas
ACAAGCCACACTGAAGAGTCCAAGTTGGCGATCTGGGACGAAACGAATCTTCTCCTTCCCTTCGATTCCTCTCCTTTTTTCCTTTGGCTCCGAGCTTCTTAAGTGAAGCTGCCAAGTACGAATTTCAATAAGCGTTGAACTTGCTTGGTATGGAGCAGCGCGTATACATGTGTGGGTGTTATTTTAAAAATTACACACACAGATACGTCAAATTAAAAATAATATTAATGTCTATTTATTAATGTGACTGTAAGACCGATATAAATATTTGTCTTGTTTCAACCTTTTCTACTACTACAATAACTTTTACTTTTAATACTACTTCTTTTATGACATTTACTACATTCACCATACCACTACTACTACTTTTACTACTATTCCAACTACCACCTGTACTACTACTAATAGTACTACTACCTCTAGTAGTTATGGGAGGTTTTTTCCAGACAGTTTGATAGATATATGCCATGCGGCTGGAGCCGGGGGCGGGGCCGCTGGAGGGCCAGTTTTTTCCTAGACACTATATATATGCCGTATGGCCGGCTGCTGGGGTCCGAAAGTGCGGCGACAGAGTGGGACGAGAGAGCCCTTGCCAGGGAGGGTCCGGGGAATTGGGGCTCGAGATTCAAAAATATGTGCGTTACCGATTACCAACCCAGGCATGCGTGCGAGGTTACCGACCTGCAAGGATTGGCTTACCGGCAGTGGTCTGGCGGGAACTTCTTTAATTTTGTGTAGGAGTAAGGAGTGCATTTAGAGAGGGTAAATAATAAAGCGGAAAATATTAAACAATCATTTTTTTTTAATCCCAGAACGTATAAAATTTAAACATACTATCGTCGAGCAACTGTACTGGATTCATATCTATCATAAGTTGAGCAATCAACCCACTGTCACGATTTTTACAACCCTGTACATCACACTTCTGGTACACCATATTTCCGTCACGGAGAGTGTGTTGTCGACTTGACAATTTTAAACCATTCATCCAGTTTTTGTGTCTTTCGTCATGGCATACAGGATATTGATGAATGTATTCTTGCCATAAATGCAATTCTCTAAATTTAATCTGTCCCAATGTTAATTCGTCAACGTGGTAGTATAACTGCTTACTTACGATATGGTATGCCTTACACTGGATTAGTTTTAACTTAGCATGTTTTGCACACAACTTTTTATAGTTTGTAAACTTATTACATGTTCATCACTGTTTAATTTTTTTTTATACATGCAAAAGTACAAATTTTGAAACTTGTACCTCAATTTTTTTTTAAGTTCTTCCCCGATGGCTCCGCTAATAAAATATTTTGTTATCATCGTATTGTATGATACGTATTTATTTGGATCAACTTTAATGCAATACTTGATGTGATAAGTATCTGACGTATATTTCACGAACATAATCGTCATTTTTTTAATCATGTCCTCTATGCGACGATATCTACCCATCAAATGGTGATGGGTGGTACAATAATATACCCCAATATTACCGCATGGTTCCCAATTAATTATGGTTCGGCACTGCACAAGCAGGAGTGGCGATCATGAACACACTGCACTGTTCCACAAAATTTTAACTTCTTCTATTACACTTACGCAGTTGCTGAATTTATTATTTTTGAAGAACACATCTTCAATTAGTAGTTTGCACAACAAACAACCATGAAAAGTAAAAAATTATTAAAAAAACCCATCGTAAACTTTATAGATCACGGTTAGCACATTCTCCAGATATCCGAAACAGTTAAGACGGTTGTCAACTACGAAACGTGTAGTAGTGTCAGAAAAAGCAAACTAAAGTGTAGCAGCGTTAGGAAAAACAACCCTGTACCAATTACCCCCTCCCGTAGGGGCTCAAAAATGACCAGCCGCAGTCTAGTAATATGATTTCTGAAAGCTATAAGAAAAGGCGTGGCACGACATCTCAAGAGATGTAGTGGTATAAGAAGTATATGATAGGAAGGATTTGCTGAATTACTTGTCTTGAAAATTTCAGGCTATATGAAGTTTATATATTTATAAACGTGCATCTATATGGAGTATATATGTTTGAAAACGTGCGACAATATAGAGTTTATGTGTTTGAAAACGTGCGACTATATAGAGATTATGTGTTTGAAACGTGTGACTGTATAGATTTTATGATGGGTAAGGTTTTCGAATTGACGAACGCGTAAAATAAATATAATACACTTATTTCTTTTAAAACACACGTGTGAAAATACAAAGCATACTAAACTTAATGCTTAATTACGTTAATTTTATTAATAAATTCAAACTTAATCATATTACTACTACGATAGTTTTTATAATAACATAATTATACATTTGCAACAGGTATTAAAAGTTATGCTTAGATTTACTAGTTTAAATATATTTATCATTTATAATACGCTTATTTTTAAATTTTTTACTTCTAGTAATTCGGTTAAAAAATGTTACAGATATTTCATCATCATTAATAGTGTCTGATGAAAAAAAGGAGCAAAACATATCCAAAGAGTAATTATTACACAAAAAATAAAAAGTCAATACTATAATTGCCGCAAACACTTGAATCAATATCTTGCAGTTGCTGCACATTCCATAGATAAGTATAACAATTTATTCTGAGACCAAGAGAAAGGCAGTTGATCCGATGGAAATACACCCAGTGTTGAGGCAGGGACACAACGCAGAGCTCTGCGTAATTATAGCGAATCCATTTATAACTTGAAATATACTAGTTCTTGACGATTTGAATCTATTTCCAAAATATTGCCGTATTCTGCATACAAAACACAACTTATAGTCGTCGTGAGCGGTGTCTCAAAGCGCACTTCGATTCGCACCGTTCCGTTTTTTACTAAATTCCAATGACCTGCAAAATGTTACGAGAGGTCGGGCGTTAGATCGAAAGCAAACAGACAATAGCCCTTGGGATAATCTTTTCTATGAATGTTATTTCCTTCGTTCATGTAGTAAATGCCAGTTCTGGAAAATTAAGTATGATATGCTTCTACAAACATTTGTCATGCTCCTGTGATAGTCGGTTGTAGCGGCTTACTGGGTACTTATACACCACCGACGTATGACGACAAAAAATTTATAGAATAATTTTGAAAGTTCAAAGGATTTTATTTTCGATCCCCGTTTAATGCATTGTTGTCCATAAACCTTTCATAATTCTTTTCGAAAGTTGGCCAAGTATAACATTATCTAAACAATCACCGCTAATACCGCTATGTAGCGTGAAAGATTTAACTTTGACACAAGTAATTGGATATTTTTCTGTAGTGGTTGCCAGAGTTTTTGCGTGTGCGATCAATACAGTAGGGCTAACTTTTACTTGTCGAACAAAAAGTGTTGCCTCGGTTACACTGACCGAATAATTTTTGTTGAACCATCTATAAGGCAGAACGCGTATTTTGCGCGCACTAACCGCAAAGGAACTTCGACACCGTTCAGTAATAATTTTTCCTGATTAAATACATCGCAGTGTAAATGTCCCATAAAATCCAAGGTTTTTTTGTCTTTTAAATAGTCTTGCCTTTTAGTGAGTGCTGCATTTTTGTCCGATCCAGGTAATGCAACCATTTTGCCAGCAACATCGCTCTCCCACAGAGCCATTAATAAATGCGATGCTTTTGCCGCCGGCCCGTAGTTTAAAAGCGTTTTAATATATGCTCTGTAGGGGTATGCATTATTCAGAGGGGTCACGAGTTTTTGATTGAAATATATGTTGACTTGGTTGAATATCGAGTGCAAAAAATTGTTTACTGGTGCTACAAGCGCATCCCCAGCTTCGTCGTAAGGTGTCAATTTTATACTCACTTTGAGCAGCGCATGAGCCAGATCTATGTAATCTTCGTTTTGAAAACTTATAACGAACTCTATAGGACTTTCGTCACTTAAAGACGGAACAGGTTTGTAATGCACTCATTGAGGAGTAGCTTCAAATCCTGTCTGCGTCAGAGGAACGGAAAATAAATCCAACTCGCTCTTTAGACAAGGATCGGTATGGCTGTGTAAAAAAGACATTATTAACAAAAAATGTTTATTTCTTTTAGTTTTCATTCTTCCTCCTTTCTTTTGTTTTTATTTCACGGATAGTAGTTTTCACTTTTATGCTTGATTTTCTTTTTTTACGCTTTTTGTTATTTTTATTTTCCGTTCTTCAAAAAATTTTTAATTTTGTAGCCGTCTTGCCACTCGGCGAAATAAAATATAATTTGATTAAATGTCGCGTTAGGCATTTGATCTAAATTGTTCAAAAACCTTTTAACAAAACTGTTTTTCCACAGCCTGTTAGGCCGCATATTATACTTGTCCACGGATGCTGCCAGCGAGTATCCATTGTGTCGGCGATTTTATACTAATTTTATTTTGCAAAGCGTGTACATTAAAGACTATTTTCAAAGTGTATACCCATGAGCCGGAGGCGGGTGGTGGCGTCGAAGGCTGCGATGGTGGTGCTGCAGTATAGCTAGCAGTTATGTATACACATACATATCCAGCTAAATAATCAACTGATTCGTTTCTGGATGCACTAAACTTGCGCCGCTCTATCCTGTGATACAGTACGGCCAGCAGTTATACATGCACAGACATATGCAGCGTATGGCTTGTTTTGATGTATAAGAGTCAGCTAAAGTGACTCTGCGTGTTCAACAAGCGCTGATCGCCCCCCTTTCTCTTCGATTCCTATAGCTAGCTGTTATGTATGCTACTGACCCTCATACGCTACCCAAGCCATCCAGGTAAACAAAAATAAATAAGGGGGCACTCGGATTCGAACCAAGGATCTCTCGATCTGCAGTCGAATGCTCTTCCTCTGAGCTATACCCCCGACTATAGTATCTGCTATGGTAACCATTCAAAACGTGGATGGAAATTTTCACTCATACAGTTATGTATCTATAACGTGTTGGTTTTTTTATGTGATGCGGACAGCCGGTTTGACTATACAAGCATAGCTACGATCTCTCTCCCTATCTCAAGTATTTCCTAGGGTATTTTAAGGGAAAACAGCAGGTACAAACAGAAAAGCCTTACCTGGTCTTTGTTATTTAGTATATGAGCGCGTCCAAGTGAAACCAAACAGTCGCCGCGCGAGGCGAATTTTTTCAATGAAGCGCGCTATCTTTAACTCACTCACGATCGCCAGTTAACGGCTAAAAAAAAGTACAAAAGCATGAATGGATTGATTTTGATCTACTTTTTCCGTTGGGGCTATTATTTTTGGCTGCAAACTCTTCCTTTGACGTTAAAATCCAGTTACAAGTTGAGGTTAATTTTTCTCAAAGTATGTTTTTTTTTTCTTTTTTCTTCTCACGTTAATCGAAAGAGCACCTCTTAAAATATACATAAAGAAATTTTCATAGTGGGAGTGCAACGGGTTCGCAAGATATAAATAAATAAACACAGAGGCGCACGGCTCAGCGCGGCCTCGCGCGCCGCGGCTACGGCGGCCAGGCGACGCTCTTTTCCATATCTACTTCACGATCGAAGACGAGTAGCTAAAAAAATATTTAAAAAATACGAATCGATAGATTTTGATCTCATCTTTCTAGTGGCGCTATTAAATTTAGTCGAAAATTTTTCTTCCATGACGTAAATCCGGTTATAAAATTAGATTGCTTACTCTTGTAATAGATATTTATTTACTTCTTTCCCTTTTAGATTTTATCAATCGAAAAGGCACTTTCTTACTATACTGTTGTTAATAATCAGAGTAGGAGAGCGGTTAATGCATTTTTAGAAGGCAAGCAAACGAAAACAAAGACGCGTGCCGTGCGCCTCTGTGTTTATTTATTTATATCTCGTAAACCCGTTGCACTCCAACTCTAAAAATTTATTTACGTATACTTGAAGAGTTGCTTTCTCGATTAACGTAAGAAGAAAAAAAAAGAATACATACTCTGAGAAAAACTGACCTCAACTTGTAACTTGATTTTTACCTCGAAGGAAAGATTTGTGGCCCAAAATAATAGCACCAACGGAAAGAGCAGATCAAAATCTATCGATTTATGCTTTTGTATAATTTTTTTAGCCGCTAACTGGCAATCGTGAGCGAGTTGAACATAGCGCGCTTCATTGAAAAAATGCGCCTCGCGCGGCGACTGTCTGGTTTCGCTTGGACGCGCTCATATGCCAAATACTTACACAACTACTATCAATAGTTACAAGTGGTAGCTTTTCTTTAAGTTTTGAAGGGTGCAAACCCTCGATAGCTCAGTTGGTTAAGGGTCTCATTGGCATGAAATCGTTGGTTTATTATGAGCTATCAGGGGTTTGCATTTTAATTTTTTAAATTATTATTTCAATGTATAATAATATATAATAATATTTATAATTTTGTCGAAAATATTATAAATTTATGGATAGGAGATATGATTAAAAAAAAACAAATATTAGTTTACACGATTTATTTGTAAAAAAATTATTTTAAAAAAACATGTTAAAATATATTAGTTTTTCTTATCAGGGACACCATCTACTACGTCATGACCACTCATCCATGCTGCTTGTTGCATCTTGCGTTTAAGGTGTTCGTATGCATTATAATATGAATCACCGTCCTGCGATGATGTTTTTGTGGATAGTCTTGATGAACCATTCTTTTAATATGTGCGCTCTATGCAGCGCGCAAAATAACTGTTTGCCTTCAAAATGCTCTTGCGCGTGTGTGAGACATATGCGTAGAGAGTTTTTTTTTATTGTCATGTTTTTTGGAGGAATGACGAGTTTGTGAAATATCGTGTAAGGTAAAATGTCTGAATGGCTGAACACTTAAGGCCTTAGGAAATTACAAGATGAATATCATACGTAATCCTTCTGATTTTCGAATGTATATTAGATGTTTACCATAGTTATGGTTGTATGTATCATTTAAAACAAATATTTAACATTATAAACGAGTTTCAACGGTGAATTACTACTATTTCTATTCAGGATGTTGTACTGATGGATAAACAGTAGAAAATTGAAATGTCCAAGTAGCTGAAACGACCAAGTACCAATAACTAAACGGGCTTTAACATACATATACAGTATTGACACACAAACTCAAGTAGATACCGTTTTAGGTTAGAAGTACGCTCAAAATGTGAACAATTATAATCCGCAAGAAAAGTCCTAATTCATGAGTCATACCTATTTGATATCAAGTATTATTGCTACTTTTACGTGGAAAACTAGCTGATAAGCGATTGTTTTTTCAAATAACACACTTACTCTAACTTCAGTTGTATGCTTATCTTTTGGTCGCTTTCATACAAGCTTGACCCAGTACGTAAACGCGACGAATTCTAATTGAAAAGTTCAAAATATTTATAAAATTATATCTTTAGATGGTTTCAGAACTTCTTAAGATTTAGATAGTACTTTTACTTTGTCCAAAAATGTAATGGTTTTAATTTGATAATCCCAACAAGTAGTGCACCTAAGCTAAGAAAAACGCTCAAGCGAGTCAATGTTAACGGTCCGAGTATCGAGCAAGCACATTTAAAATGAGGTTTAGACCAAAACTACTGTATTGACGGAAAAATTATGAGACAAATTCTTAAATGCCTGAAGAATATAAATAAAATCGAATGTGTAGGTTTTACTCGATATGCATGATGTAATAGGGAATAATACCTGTGGGTTTAGCCATTAGGCACGTTCAGTCATTGGGATATTTACCTAACCTCGCGTGCTAATATCGAAATAATAAGGTTGACTTTATCATTACTGCGTACATAAACTCTCTTAAGGTTTTTGGTTGGAGTAACGAGATAGTAATTGAAATAATTTATCGTGATATCACCACCATACCACTCGCAGGGTAAATCATCGAAAGTGCAAGGTGCTTTGATCAGCCCATGCCCGACGATGATTTCTTGTAGTGATACGACTGCAACTTCTTTTGAAATAAAATGTCTTTTAGCGTCGTAAAATCCTTGAATATCTATAATAAGATCCATACTGTCAAACAATACGCTCTTTTTTCGTCTTTATTCCCGGGAAAAGATTTTTCGTTCGATAAATATCGATCAGAGGTATTTTGATTAAAAGATTAAAAAAAAGATTTATTTTTCGTCTCGTTGTTCTATTTCTTGATAAAAGGCTTCTTCTCTTCTAGAGTTCCCTTTTCATTCTTGCCACTTTTCCACATGGGACAATACTGAGGCAAGAAACGTAACCCAATACGTAATAATATGACTCTTTAGCAGAGGTGGCGACATCCCGCCTCTCTATGTAATTATTATATCTCCCTACTTATATTACTTACCACCACAACCATACCTACTCTAAAGCAACCACCAGCGAGACTCTTTGTATTAAAATATATTCAGGATAGATTATAATGATAGGCTAATAAGAGATGCAAAGCATGTATATAAAAGACAAAGCTTATTAATTTTTTTATAATATGAAGTTACAAAATTATAGTAAGGTTTGCGACATTTTACAAGTGCATACCGACTCTCGCGCACCAATCATTTTGACAATCACTATCTTGCATACCCAAAACATTCATATCGAGTATTTCATTCGTCTCAGTAACATATATAATTTCGCTTACAATTATTTTTTCAAATTCCTGCCATGTAACACCACTTGTTATCCATCAATAGTAAAAAAACATCAGCTAAATTAAAAATCCCTACTTATTTTGCGTGAAAAAAAATTTTCACCGGTTGCTTTGCATATAATTTTTCTGGCGGAACATTCGGCGTTTGCATATCATATAATCGGTTATATAATCTTCTATAGAGGGCTATTTTTTTTTGCTTTTTTAACTCTATCAAAGAGTGAAATAGCGAGTGCCAAGCTAAACCTTGTAATGAGCGTCGAAATGTTGGAAAGTGTGAACATTAGGGGATCCTACATACTTTTTCAATACATGCACATTCTAATGTATTGCAGTATGTACGATATCCCGCGAAATTTCTGTAACATATCAATATAAGTGTTCAATAAATTTTATCGACAAAAATTATTTTATTTGACTTATATTTATCTTGGTTTAAGGTATTGTTTGCTCGATGCCTATATTTCAATACATCTATCCATCCATTTAAATACGGTATTTCTACAATATGATCATTTGGACATTTATACATGACTGCATCACCGTCCTGTTCTTCGGTCAGACGACAGGCTTTTTGTAATTGTATTTTTGTAATCTTGTTTGTATCTTTCAAAAGCAAAAGTTCTCTAACTTCAACATTGTAAAACTTATGCGCATCTAAATAAGAGTTGTATGGAAGATCATTAAATTCATCGTCACCATCAATATCGTCGAATACAGGTTTTTGCAACTTCAATATGACTTTTGATTCGCTAAAATAGCCAAGTATTCTTACATAACCAAAAATCATGTCAATAAAGTCTGTCACTGTAAAAAGATGTTTATACAACTCGCGATACGCTGTCCATAAACCTTCAACTTTAAGTTGTACTAAGGTATAAAGATTTGTTTGTCACGATAAGCCTTTTAACGTGGATTTGTATGATGGATAATAATCACAAGTTGGTAAGCGACAATAACCACTAGAACAATCGCAAACTCCATCCCTGGTGGCATATTTGATTGAGCGTACTGTATCTATAACAAAACAAACAAAAATAATTTTTACTCGTTTCTTTTTCAATAACCGAAAGGGTACGATAATGTTTCTGAAAGAAAGTGGGACTTTTCAGTACTATTTTACAAGTTTTATCTTCATCGCGCGTTACAACCTCATGTATATTTGTTTTCCGTATCATTGTATTTTTAATTTTTATTTTATCTTCACTGTCATAATCTACGTTATGTTCGCTCCAACTGTTAATTATAGAAATAATTAAATTAAAGTTTATTTTAATGGATTTTGATAGTTTAATTTAATCCCCTTGACATTGCACGTATCGTAAAACTCTCCATGTGGAGTCCGAACACGGTATGCATAAAATTTGGGCCTTCCTGAGACGAAAGTATCTATGTAAGAACCCTTACCATACCTTTTTAACTCGTCCGTTAACTGTCCTAACAACGACCTCGCAGGTGGTTGTGAATTATCAGAGTCTAAGTCTTTAGACGTAAATATTAAGGAATCCGTATCGTAATGCAACACCCTTTCACCGAGTTTCTCCTAAAAAGAGTACAATTTTAAACGCGCTTGTGCCGTTGTGTATGCAGCTATTGCGACGTTAGTGCAGAGTGAAGATAGCACTGCTTCCTCTTCGAACCGCCATGTTACATACATGACTCTATCGTTTGCGGGTAGGCAGTTCTCCACATATTTTTCACTGTCAACTAATACTTTCAATAATTCCTTATACTCATTTACAACGCTAATCTGAGCTAGATTACCACGTTGTCCAAATTTACCCCAAAAAGAATTTAAACACAATTTTGCGACGGATCGCAGCCCAGGGTTTTTCTCAATTTTATCCATGTGTAATTTATTACCTTCCTCTCTTTCGTAATTACGAATGTATTCTAATTTATCGTTTTCAGTTTTTACCGCATAAGGCCACCCACTCGCTTCTTGTTTGATTTTCAAAAAAGTATCAATGTATTTGGAAAATAATCCGCCTGTGTATAAATTAATATTATATTGATCAACCTCATATTGACAAATGACATCAATTTTAAATGTTTTGTATCCAAGTTCCAAAGCTTTTTTTATTTCTACAGATACCCACGTACCTACCAATGCTCTATCCATCTCGTTATCGCGAGTACACTCCTCCTGAGTGTAGGTTTGCATATACTCACGATACAATCCATAAAGTAGATGACTGTTTACTTTTGATGGGAGTACGGGGTGAAATAAATTTTGTGGAGGTCAAATTGCACATTTTACCAAACTTTCAACATTTTTTTTGAAATTTTCAAAGTTTTCGCCTGACTATTTTACATACTCAGATCCAACATAAATTTTTGGATGTTGAACCAGAAAGATACCTGTTTTACAAATATAAGGATAGAGTGAACATACGTCTAAATATCTTTTTTTTTTTCGTTATTTTCAACCGTATAGTGAGTAGCAATGTTCCTCGTACGTCCACCATAGAAAGCAGCTCGGGAGTTTCAAATATTATTTTGAGCGACAGGATGATTTTTAATATACTCTATGTAGTCTTTATTTTTCGCGACTTGATTGAATCGTGCTCCCGTATTTCAATTACACTGTATCCGTACTCGCGTATTTTCTCGGTTAATTTAATAGTGTTTTTATACCTCTTAGTATAAGACTCGCGGTTATTTAATTTTTCAAACCTGTCATTAGGGTAACAAGGAAGGCACCCATGAAAATAACAGCCGTGGAACTGGAAGACAGTTTCTTTTACTGTATCTTCTCAAGTTTTTAAACAATCGTCGACTAGAGGGCCTTCTATCAAACGATATTCTCGCGAGCTACCTGCATGGATAATCTGCACATTTCTTTTTTTTTTCTCCCATAGAAGCTAACAGATACATTTTTCTGAAAATTGACCTGTACGCGTATATCCTGTTCCCGGTGTAATACCTATTGTATTTTTTTAAAGGAAATTTTTTCTGTATAATACAGAACATGCGCTTGCAATCGTCACACTCTTAACAAACGGGTCCACTTTTCCTACTTTAATAAAGATTTTTCGAAAAGCTGTGCATGCTAGACGTAGTATTCTTACATCTTGTACACAATACTCAACAAGTTCTTTCTTAAAGCCAAAACAGATGTCTGTCTTTAAGGTTACTTCACCATACGATTTGAAAAATTCAGCGCGATTGCGAGTACTCATAGAATAGGGTCCTTGCATGAAAAATTCCATTTGGTCTTTCAGGTAGGTCATCAAAAAATATTGGACACGTATCTTATCTTTTTTCATATAATCGAAAATTGCCACAGATAGAGCGTATCAAAGTTCAGGAGTGGGGGCTGTATGACGTCATACCTGTATAAAATCCAATACATGTCAGACATTGTCAGTTTTCATTTATATAAAAAAAGAAAAAATACGTGTTAAATATTTTTTGATAGCCTACCTGATTTACCCAATTGATTTGAAAAAAAAAATTTACGCAAGAACCCTATTTAGTACGTTAAATCGTACATCAGGATAAGCACCTTAATAATTTTTTTTGCCGGGTTCGAATAAGTGTGAAACATATCCTTTTTAAATATTTTCTCCAAGATTAAATGTTTTTGGTAAGTCGGACAATTTCATAGGTAGATAACTCAAATCATCTATAAACTTTGTCCTACCTACAGACATGCGAATAATATTACGTCCGTTAAGAATAACCTCGGGAGTTATATGCTTGTTATCGACTATATATTTTAATATAAACTGTGCATCGAACGCTTTAGCATTGGGCGCTATGCATGTAAACAAGGAAAACGTTTTACTATCCATTCGTACGGAAAAATCAACAAAATTCTCCAGGCAGTCTTCACCTTCAAAAATTATTTGCTTAACGCCACATAACGTACAAAAACGATTGAGGGGGTTACGTTCCACATCGTTTATACACGTATTGCAGCGTACTTGTACTACGCAAAGAATTAGTGTATGTATATGCGGATTAGCTGTATCGTGTAACGCGTCGTTTTGTCTTGTTTCGAAACCGTAGAATATGTAGCAATTTTGTTGTTTTGTGACTCGTGTATACTTATTTCTCTCAATAGGTTGCATGTTACAAAGAATCTTAGTTTCAGGTGTGTTCCTACATTCTTTGCAATACTTTTTTCCGCACTCGTGTTTGCTCTTATCCAAATAATTCAGTCTGTGGCAAGCATTACAAATTTTAATTACGTCACATACACTTTTTGTCGATAGTTTCTGAGATGTTACCCGTGTTAATGACCCTATTACCGTATGATTGTCGAAACATTGCTGATCATGAAATATCCGCCCACAGTCTGCACACGTTTTATTTAAAGCATTCGGTCTTGTACTACAGTTTGGCGAGTTGTTAAATGCAGAAAATACAGAGATGCATTTATGAGAACCTATTTGTTAATACGATTTGTTGCACGATGTGCAAAAATATTTTGACCTTACAGCTAATAAATTTTTAATTAAATTATGGTGGCTTATATTGTCATGATACATAATATTTATAATTTAATCGCAATCACCCGTTGTGTCATCTGTACCGTCATGAATTAAAGGGGTCTCGTAGCCGAATGATTCATAATCGTATATCCTAACACATATGTTACGCTACGTGAAATATCTCTGAAATTTAGAAAATTCTAACGGTCCATACACTTGTTTATTTATAATATCGATTTCGCAGTCTTGCATTAGTTTAACAGCTGCTGGTGTTTGTTCTTTTTCTGATTTCATTTTATCATACTTTTTCATCGAATCAGAAGAGCTATTTTTCCCTACCAACACTTCACTGCATCCGAGCGCCCTAGCTAAGCACGGATTGTCTTTATTATTTATTATTAGAAGCCCATTTTGATTTAACTCATCCCACGCCTCTTCCGACGCACCCCATCCCTGTGGAATTTTTACGTATGCCACTTCAATGCTTAAAGTTTTGTCAATATCAATAATCCGTTTACTTTGGTCAATTTTTTTACACAAAGACCAAATATATTCAAAAGTAAGTATACTAATTAACTTATAATATAACCCAGCGGCTCCCTCAGTTAATGCGTCCGAATATAAATCCACCTTAACCATATAATTATCACTCCTACATTCTTGTTTAATTACTGCAACTAACTCGCGAAACGCATGTTTGACAAATTCCAAAACATCAGTATCATTCGTAGGTTGCAAAACATTGAACTTTATAGCGCAACACGTCACCTTAAATGTTTTAACAAATTTTTTTCTATCGCTCCCTATAGCAATATATTTTCTACCTGGAGATAGTGGTGGTTCTTTATCGGTCTGCATGCTCATATTAACACCACGACGAATCTCTCTACCGCGTTGTTGCAGCTGCTGCTGATTTTCGCTGACTCTCGCATCAACGCTATTCGGAAGCTCTTAGGTGCGTTGTTGCTGCTGCTTATTCGCGAATGAATTTTTACTCTTCGAAGTTGTATCTTTAAATTAATATTGATATTAAAATTAAAATTCAAAACGATGGCTTAATATATGTGCATAAAATTTATAAATTACGTGCAGAAATGTTTTGTTGAGTGCTAGCAAAACGTTCCGCACACGAGGGTATTGGTAAGGGTCCCTTACCTCTCTGTCTTTATGTCTCTGTCGGCACGCACACATCGCTACTAATAGTATACTGTTGATGCGTCTTCGTAGCAGTCTCAAAATTCCTGTCTACAAGTACGATTAAATGATTATTAACAATTTTGTAAATATATGAAATTTCTTAGATACCTTTAAAAGTTTTTTGTTTCTTATCGAAACTCTGCAACCCAGTTGGTCCAGGAATCGGATTTTTCAAGTTGTTCTCGGGTTTTCTTTTAATTACATGCTTGCTGGTAGAAACGTTTTCAAAATTACCGTCAAAATCTATTACAAGACCCATCTTCTTTGCAACTATAGTAAAAAATTTGCATGCTTTATAACATTTGTTTATGACGTAAAAGTTTTAAAAATATTATGTATTACTTACTTAAATCATCATATGAGCTGTATACGACCCTAAGGACTTCGTTGCGTCTTGCATCATTTGGCAGGCACTGTACAACCGATTGCAACGCGATGGACCTTTCTCCTAAAAGCCTCGGGTATAATGCAGCCACGTGTACATATCCCATGTAATCATTAAATATTACTTGCAATACATCAACGAGATCATTCCTTGAGTTTTGCAGTAGCACCTCGTTGAACCATTCGTCTGTATACACTATCCGTGCCTTCTCCGACACAATATTCGCATGCCGCGCACACGAACGTACAACTTCGAACAAATCATAGATCATCGACGATTCCATTGTTCTTAATATTCAAGGTAAGATGACAAGAAAAAAGAAAATACACAAGAGGGTACTGATTTTTTTTCGGTTTTCTCTCTTCCCACAGAATATTACCTCTCCTACTTTGAAGCAAAATTTTCTATGCTGCAGATTAACACTGAGTATGCATGTGGGGGGAAACTTGTCAAATAAGTGCACGTTTAAACATGTTTAATCTTTCAACGTACACTGTTTGTAAGTCGTCTTTTTCCATCACACATTGCGAAAATTTGAGGAAGAGGGGGGAGATCGTTAATCCGTAGTACGTTCTAACGATTCATCTCTTCGCACAAAAATCAGATGCTTGGATGCTATAGACTTCGACGGTGCATCTTACTTAAAAAATATAAAAATTCTGATCGTTGCATAAATTTCTGTGTTGTTTACGCTGCTTGCGGTTTCGACATTTTTCCGCTAGTGTTTTGAATTTACGCGCTACACTATTCTTCGAAATAGCTCTACTTGGTTCGAGACGGGGAGAACCTTATTTGACGCATGATTCTGATGGAGCAATATTAAATTCGACAAACTTTATAGTAGATAAAAAAGATAGTAATGGTGCTATAATATCTCGAACAAGTGTGTTAACATAGGCATACCCGACAAATAAATCGTCTACAAAAAAAAACCTAATGGGGCTTTACTACCATGTTCATCGCCACGGTTTCGAGCCTTCAATTATTTTTCCATCGGTAAATATTCTCACTTCCTTATCGACTCTTGGTTAGATATTGACGTAATCAGCTTCGTTTGTGTATTATGTATAGAACCTTAGACGATTTTTTCTCAATTACATCGTATCGAGTGCTGGTATATTAAAGATAATTATTATTGTGAAAATTGCATTTGTAAGTCTTGACAAGATGAAGAGGATGTTCTTTATCATAACTATCTAAACTCATTGTAAGTTTTAGGTTCAGAAACATCCAAATCAATTGAGTAAAGAAAGAACAACAGTAAAATTTGTTCGTTTGGCTACAAGTAAAACTAATTCTCAAAATAATAGAGATTTTGTTTGAAAGTTTTATATTCACACAAATAAATAATGTCAAGTAACTATTTGCAAAGAGTAGTCTTTTAAGAATAATAAAAAATTAACTGATGCGATGATGGATCGGCACAAAGCTAAGCGTACAATCAAATCAGGTCTTGATAAACTGAGAAAAGACAAAGAACAAAAAGTTGAAAAGCTTATATCCACAACTTACAAGATGACAGACTTTAAGACAAAACAAGATGCAACCTCAATATCAAATCTATCAATTGCAAATAAAAGTAGCCCAATAACTGAGAACAATAGGTTTTTTTTACGCTTTTTTATGAAAATAAAATCTGGACAGTTAAATTTAATAAATTTATCTTTACTGTGTGATGAAATATTAAAAAAATTTTCACAGTTTTAAGGTTAATTCATCAATGGAAGAAAAAAATCCAGAAGATAAAAATATGATCACCACAAATAATGTAGAAAATAATTTTAATGATGTCACTGATGCGCTGCAGTATGTGACGAAGAAAAATCCGTCGATCTTATTGTCGATGATGCGAAAAATGATAAGATAAGTATTCAAAATACAGAATATGTGGCTATTCATACGAACAAAGTTGGGTTGACAAAGGAAGCTTAAGAATTCCAAACTGTGATCCAAAGATAATAGATTTCAAGTCATTTATATAAGAAGACAACAATAAATTTCGAAAATGCAATGTATCATTGTTTGAAAGAACTATTAAAAACGGTGAGTCTGTCAAGCGATCTTGGCTATGTTTTTCTCCTATTACCGTAAAAGTTTACTGTTTTTGCTGAAAACTTGTCAGTCCGTTAAAATCGAAATTTACGCAAAAAGGCTTCTCTGACTGGAAAAACGCCCATTATCACTTAAGCGAGGACGAACAATCACAAGCCCATTGAAAAGCTCTTTATACATTATAGATTGGATCGTTTGAAAGTAATTTACAAAAACAGATAGAGAGCAAAAAAAATTTTTGGAAAAATGTTCTTATAAGAGTATTCAGCGTCATTATATTTTTGGCAGGAGGAAATTTACCATTTAGAGGTGAAAATTAAATTTTAGGAGTATCAAATAATGGGAATGTTCTTCGAACTATTAACCTACTAAGCGACTTTTAACGTTTCTTGCAAACAAGGGTGATAAAGCTCGAGATATGTTCAACGCCATTGTATCATTTTTCGAAGAGTATAATATTGATCTGAAAAACTGTCGTAGCCAGTCTTACGAGAACGCTTCCGCAACGAGCGGTCGCTACAATGGCCTGCAAAATATCGTAAATCGCGAGAACAAATAAGCATTATGGATACCTCGCTTTCCTTACTCCTTCAATTTAGTTGGTATGGCAACAATGGAATGTTGTTTAGGAACAAAGATTTTTTTAATTTTCCAGAACATATTTACATATTTCTTATTAAATCTACAGTGCATTATGATCTGCTATGTCAAAAATTAAACGAAAGTCATCAAAATAGTAAAACTTGTGCATTAGTACCAAAGAGATTAAGCACCACAAGATGGAAATATCGAGCAGTAGCAGTTCGGGCAATATCCCAAGAGTATAAGGGGTATGAAAATGTTCTTCAAGAATTAGCAAATAAATATGATGTGGCAAAAGGACTTCTCAATTTTTTAGTACGATTAGAAACTTGAGTACAAATTTTTTTTTTTGATAATAATAGAGTCATAAGAACTAGCTTGAAACTAGATAGTTCTAAATCCGATCTTATCCAAGCGAAAATAGTCTCGTTCATTTAATTAAGAATAAAAAAAAGCTAACTGAATTAAACTAATCATAACAGTTAATAAATTTCATATCAAAGACTATAATAATATTTATCATTGATCTGTTATATGCTACTAGTATTTCGTTAGAACAGTTATTATTAGTTAAGAATATTTTTTTTTTGTGAAATCTGAGTTGAGAAATATAGTTTAATTTCATCATTATTAAAATAATAATTTTCATTTACAATTAGTCATAGTTTTTACGAATTATTATCACTAACTAAAAAATTTTATAGTAATTGGTACCAAGCAATACAAAGTAGAAAATATTTATAAAAGTTATAATCAGTTAGTATCTTTTTTTTTTTTTTTTCTAATATGTTATTAATTTTATAAGAAAATGTGAAAAAATTTTGAATGATGATAACTTATAATAACAGTAATAAAATTTTATTATCAGTCTTCAATCTGGACGTTATAAATTTTTATTATCAGTTATTCTTTTTTATTCGTTACTTATTTAAATTATTTTCACTTGGGCAATACAGCGATCGTTATCTTTAAATCCTTAAAATCTTTCATTCAGTCCATGAGGGATTAGATTAGAAAATACGAATTTTTAAGCCGACAAATGCCTGAATTTGATCAGTATGCCCTTACCAGACCATCCTGCAGGATGTCCTCCAGCCAATCTTGCAGTATATACCTATGGGAATCCAGCATGAATCCTGCAGAAAAACCTGCAGAGTTATTGCACCCATTTTTCGAGACACAGACGATTAAAACAATACAGAAAAGCTTATAAAATAATCACAACTTAGAAAAAAAAAAGCAAACATGCACTCTGGCAGTGGTAATAGAACCTGGTCTGACAAGATACAAAGTAAAGTATCTGACCCATTTGGCCAGAGTGAATTCGATAGAAGGATATGATTTTACGTGATCATAACTTACAGCTGCAACAAGTTAGTGTCATAAAATATTTTCTAATCGTACATTATACAATTATCATGTGTAATTATCTTGATTTAGAATGAAGTAACTATATAGCTTGTTAAATTTATTATTTAAAATACTTAACATGTCATAGTTACTGGATTATTAATTATTTTCACGTATAATTATCTTTAATCATAATCTAGTACCTATAACTTGTTAAATATTTTAAATATTATACTAAATAAGTTATATAGTTACTGGATTACAATTAAAGATGATAACTATATGTGATAATTGTTTAAGGTAAGATTAAAAAGTATCTATTAACGAAGACTTTTTGCAACCGTAAGTTATAAGGACGTAAAATCTTATCCTTCTATCGAATCCACTCTGACCAAGTGGGTGAGATACTCGACTTTGGATCTTGTCAGACCAGGTTTAAATCACAGTACTGAAGGCTTTTTTTGCTTTTTTTTTATTTCTTTTAGTTTTTACTATTTTGTATGATATTCAGATTTTGTTTCAATCGTCGCACAGTGGTCAAAATCGGGTTTTTTTTTCTCAAAATCGTATATTTCCAGAACGGAGTAAGGTAGGACGATAAAACTTTTTAAAGCTTGTAGGTTATTGAAGTGGCAATACAGAAAAAATATAGTCAACACCACCAAGTCGTTTTCTAACCTACAAAAAATATAGAAATAACAAAACAAAACAAAAATATTTACTGAAAATCGTAAATATCCTTAAAAATAAAATACAGTATCATGAAACTTCCTTTAGCTACAAGCTCATATATCAAGGAGTGCTGGAGAATCTTGAGTAACATTTTCCAGTTACATCCTAACCTAAAAAACTGTCGAAATCAGGTGAAAAATCGTTGTTTTTTTAATTCAAATCGTGAATCTCCTGAACCAATCAATACAGTACTATAAAAATTACAGTAGCTTGCAGCTTTTGTATTAAGTAAAGTTAATAAAGTATTAATAATATTTTGTAGCCGTTACCTAGCCTAAAAATTTGTCATAAACACGCGAAGAATAGTTATTTTTTGATTAAAATCGTGAATCTTCCCAACAACTAAATATTGTATTATAAAACTTACTGTTAGTTGCAGGTGTTATGAGAGAAAATATAAAAATAGTATTAGAAACATTATTAAGACGTTTTCTAACCTAAAAAACTGTCGAAATCAGGTGAAAAATCGTTGTTTT